>VJMH01006520.1:0-213475 GCA_009835185.1 Aphanomyces stellatus | reverse complement strand
GTGTGGGAAAAGCTCAGCGTCGACCTCAAGACCAACGACGCGTGCGAAGCCACGTACAAGGGCCAAGTGATTCAGACGTCGGCCGGCCCCGTCGTCGCCAAGACGTTGAAGGGCGTGCACATTGGATAAACACATCACACGAAGCATGGTTGCATGACTTGACTCGTGTTTGGGCATCTGTCTAGGGCAAAAAGTTGACGAAAATGCGAAGTTGATGCAACTGGATGCGTACTCGAATGGGATTCGGTTCCTGAGATTTGGATATTTCTCTGTCGAGGGGTGTCTCTTGGACAAGATCTTTGGATCCAAAAGGACGTTTCGCAGGGAATGGGTTTCATGTCCTCGGGTGGCACTTCAATTGTTGCTGCCGTGGTGCGTGGTTATTACTATGGCCGACGAACCCGATCGATCGCTGGAAATTGTCGTCAAGCAAGCCAACGTCGGGGCCAGTTTTGTGCCGTTGAATGTCCGCGGCACGCGCATCTACGCATCGAGGGCGTCGTTGCTGGCCGCGACCGGCAGCTATTTTCCCATCATGCTCCAAGATCGCCAAGCGCAGTATTTCTTAGACGTGGATCCGACGCACTTTCACCGCATCCTCGGCTTCCTTCAACACGGCGGGTTCTCGTTCATCGGACTGAATCTGTGGGAAATCCACGAGTTGCGATCAACGATTGCCTACCTCCACCTCACCATTCCCCACTTGACCGCCTGGGCTTGGCTTCCCACCTTGCGAACCGACACTTTGATCTCCGGATGCGGAAACACTAAAATCAAGCTATGCGATGCGTTTGCCAGGGGCGACACCGCCGTGACGTCATTTCAAGTGACGGTGTCGCAGGCTATTAATTTGCCAGAGATTGGCAAATGTCTCATTGGATTCGCACCGCGTAAAGACTTCGAGTTGGCACAGTCGATACGCCCCCAAGATCTCGATGGATTTTTCTTCAACGTTCTCAACGGCAAAGTCTATGGCCCTGGTGACAACGAAGGGCGACAATACAAACCCAAGAGTCCTCAGCCGTGTGGGTATTACTCGGGAGAATCTAATTTCCGCGTGGCCGTGGAGCTCCGCTCGGACAACTCGATCCATTTTGCGTTGCATGGCACAGCGCTAGGTCAAGCGTTCCAACTCCCGCCGCCTCGCGTTCCGCTCTTTCCAACGGTGTATACTACTGTATCCGAAGGGTGGTTCCATGTAATTGCATAGTATAAACGCTTGAAACTCGCCTCGAACGTGGCAAACTCGACGGCGTCAACCTGCTGCTCGCTCACAGAAACTGTAAAACTGTAGTAGCAGGAGGCGACAGCGATGTGCTCGTGTCTCGACGAGCTGTTGATGCGTGTTTTCTTTTATACGAGGTTTCAACGGCCCATAAACTCCTTTCTATGCATGCAGCGCACTCACGAGTCAGCCAAGAAAGGCTTTCAAACTGTTTCGTACAGGGGGAATAACTTCACTGTGCTGTCGTTGGTCGAAATGCAAGAAACCGCATATTTGACCACTGCCTTCTACTGCCTTGGGCTTCTTGCTCTCGTTTGCACTTCAAAACAAAGATCCATACTATTTGGCACGGGAACACAAACATATTTCCATTTGCTCAGCCATGCTACCGTCGAGAGCCATGTTCTCAAAGTAGAGCTTCCCAAAAGAAACACGCTTGTTTTGTCGTCCTGCAAGCTTGGCTGGCTGGACAATTGAATCGTCTGAAACTGAATCGCACGACTCCAAGTTTCGCGGTCGTCATTGGATAATTTTAGCCAATCCGTCGCGCATATTTCAAAATGAAACTCACAAAGGACCAATCAGAAGACCCAACCAATTGGCTGGGATGATTTCATGCAATGAAGTGAAAGTTGTCGATGACCTTGCACCGCCGCCACTCGAAATATACAAGTATTGATGTATTCGCATTAACCACAGGCTCGCCTGGTGCAAGCGCCTCGCAAGAGCACAAAGCCGCACAAAGGGGGTCCCCTTTGTGCGATTGGATCGGTCCATAGCCAATACCTTCAGCGCAGGCAAAGCAAAGCGCTGACGGCGGTCGTCCCGAATCAAATAGAGCAACAAGTACGATGCCATTACGAACCATCAAAGGCATTTGACCAATAGGGGGTTGATTTAGGCATCTTGACATGCGACAGTTGGAGAGAAGGGGTTCCGTTTTCTGTTTTGAATTTGCCACCATGGCCCCAGCCAACGACCAAGCGCCGCCCATGTTGCTCAAGCGGTGGAAACATGCAGTCACCCTCAACACATCGACGGTGGTGCAGCTAAATGTCCGTGGCACGCGCTTCGTTGCCACAAAGGCGTCGCTCTTGGCAGCCGCGAGCAGCTACTTCCCCGTCATGTTTCAAAGCGCAAGCACGTGCGACGGCGAGTATTTCGTGGACGTAGACCCGACACACTTCCACCGCGTTCTTTGCTTCTTGCAACATGGTGAGTTTTCGTGTGACGGGTTGAACGGATATGAGTGTCGCGAGTTGCGCGCCACCGCGTCGTTCCTCAACCTCACCCTTCCCCACTTGGCAGCGTGGGCGTGGGTGCCGCCTCTGATTGACACGCCGTATTCCCTGACGGAAAAAAACAGCGTCTTGAGGTGCAGCAGACACGGCGCCACAATCATCTCTGACACCCCCGTGTACTCATTTCGCCTGCAATTCTCTGACTGGCGCTCCAGCTACTCGGTGTTCATTGGATTCACGCCGCCTGCCGAAAACGGATTTCTCCAAGGGGACACTGTCCGCATCAAGGAGTCGGACCGCCGCGGGTTTTACGTTTGCCTGCCTGGGTGGACCCTCTTTGGACCTGGCGACGTCACCGAGCGACCGCAGAAAGTGCCCAATGGGTACTCCAATTCGGGCAATTTTGACCTGTCAGTGGCGCTTGATGGCACCAACACCATACACTTTCGAAGCGGGAGAGTGCCGTTGGGAAAGGCAGCGTTCCATGTGCCTGGCCCGTGCAATCCCATGTTTCCGACTGTGCATGTCGAACCCGGCAGCATGTACAACGGATCGATCACAATTCTTGAATGACGTTGGCCATGATGGGCATAAAGTGTACATCCATTTGTGACAACGTATGTTGGATAACTAGTAAATCCTGTGCCCCTATACTGTATGAGGTTGATCAACGCAGTGTACGACTCATGAATGTTTTCAACTATGACTCTTCTCTGTCCAGATATATGCCAGAGCTACTACAAAGTACTTACACAAAACAGGCAAAAATCCTTCCAGTGTCAGCAAACTTGATGACAGTCATCTCGTTGCCGAATGACGACTATGTTGACGTCGTACCGTCAGTACGTGAAAGTAACACAACCCCCGTCATCCTCATCATTTTCGCCTGTCTCATGTTGATGGTATCATCGACATAGCAATCGAGCCCATATGCTGTCCACGACGATACGAGCGCCAAGGCGCCGTTCGTTGGCGTTTATCGCGTTCCGTCTACGTTGGGCCTGATTTGTCGCGAGGGTGCTTTGTCGTTGGTTACTTTGCCAGCGGTTTCATCGAAGGCGTACAGGCGGGACCAACCTCGACGGTGGCCTTGATGGCGATACTTGCTGGCATTTCGGTTTCATTCTGATTGATAGAATTGGAGTTGCGTGCGACCAGAGTATTTAGTGTCGCCCTCTCGATCGCCAAACCAACCTCGACGAAGGGGGACATCCCAACGTATTGTATGTCAGACCTACGTTGTATTCGACTTGGGACGGCATATAGGTACTTGCAGCATTTCGACAAGTAGCTACAGGGCGCACTGCACCGTCGCCCGCAGCAAGTAAATATTGGTTCCACAAACGTTCGACAACAGATAGACGCAATCGACATTACGACATGGGAAGCATTGCAGTGGAGGAACGTCGCAGTGGTGTGTTACCCACCAATTCGAGGAAAAACTACGCTGCAATGAACCAAATACGGGTAATGCCGCAAAAGTACTTTGGCCGTACGGTGGTGCGTGAAAGTGTTGGTAGGGCGAGGAAACTGGCCGAAGCAACTTTTGTAGACGAGGAAGCGAGTTCCGCGCACGTTAGTAGCACGGTGCTACAATCGAAGAGACGCTACAACAACCTCTTCGGTTAAATTGACATGTGTTTTCAACATGAAAGTTTTCGGTAAAACTTATGACTACATGCTCGACATTGATGCTCAACTTCGGACTCCTACCTCCTTCGCTCCAATTGCAACCTGCGGAAATTCCCCGCCTCGCCAACAGCGTACATTAGCATATGCAACTTTCGTTCCATCTTTGCTGTTGATTCATTTCGTGGCCCTCTTGTTGTGACCAAACGACATCACAGCGCATTCAAACCACTTTATCCCGTATATAACGTCTGCTCTACGTAGTACCAACAATAGATGATGCGAGTGAACACGGCGACGGCCGTATCACTCGTATTGATCAAGAGAGGGGCCTCGTGTGTGCCACGGCAACTTAAGGTTTCGCAGTCAAATGTGGGTTCTTTCGCCATCGAATCGTGAAAACAAACCACATTCTATTTTAAGACCTTGCGCCGCTTAACCGCCTCACACGAGGTCGACAGTGGCCAAGTCTGACTGGACTCTGTACTGCTGTATATCGTTCGACAACGTATCAAGGCTGCCCGTTCCATTACAAAGGCCAAATCAGCTCCAAATGACAGAGCAAGTCGATCGATCGCTGGAAATTGTTGCCAAGCAAGCCAACATCGGAGCCAGTTTTGTGCCGTTGAATGTCCGCGGCACGCGCATCTACGCGTCGAGGGCGTCGTTGATGGCCGCGACCGGCAGCTATTTTCCCATCATGCTCCAAGATCGTCAAGCGCAGTACTTTTTGGACGTGGATCCGACGCACTTTCACCGCATCCTCGGCTTCCTCCAACACGGCACGTTCTCGTTTGTCGGACTCAACGAGTGGGAGATCCATGAACTTCGCGCCGCCATTGCGTACCTCCACCTCAGTATCCCCAATTTGACAGCGTGGGCGTGGGCCCCATCGTTGAATATCCCGCGGGGCATCACACTGAAGGATGGAAACACCGTCGTGGTCAGATGCGGACTAGGTACGAGCATGGCCAGGGGTGATACTCCGGTGATGTCGTTCCAAGTGCAATTCAACTTGAACGGTTCTATTGGTTTCGTTGGACTTGCGCCACGAGAGGACGAGCGACCCTCGACGCGATACGAACACTCGAACTCTCTGCCAGTCAACCACCGCGGCTACTACTTTTCCACCAACGGCACCATCTTTGGTCCTGGCGACACCATAGGGCGGCCCTACTTGCCCAGCGACTTGTATGGCAGAGTGATCACCCCGGACAATAACAAGGAAGTAGTCTTCACCGTGGAGCTGCGCCCAGACAATGCCATCCATTTCGCTTGGAACGAACACGCCCTCGGTCGTGCATTTGACGTACCCAGTACACATGAGCCATTATTTCCAACGGTGGGCATGGCCAGATATAGTTGTATTGACTCCACGTCATTCGTGGTAATTGCTTGAGAGTGGCGAAGTCGACGTCGGCCTGGACGACCCAATAGAGTGGATACGTTGTGCAGTGCAACCAAGTAACACGAAACGACGAGACAAATTTTCTCGTACCATTGATCGATTCTGAGCACCTTCTGCTGTCTTCGTGGCCAGATGTAGGTGCAACCTGGCCATACCCAGGATAGAACGACTCGTGCGATGACCACGATTCCCATTCAATTGACCTCTGCCTGTCGATTCTGTGTTTCGTGTGCCAATCTTGGAGCCACAGACGCAACGTCTGCCATACTCATCCTGTCCCCGTGGTATGTTGGACAAACGTTGCCGTTGCCTGCCGTTGAGTTGCAGACCGGCGTGCTGCGTGTTGCCATCCCGACTTTCGATAAGTGGTCATCCAAACACACTAATTGACACCACGAACATCCTTCAGATCAACGACGTCACTTAGTGCCTGGGTCAGCTATGGCGTCGCAGAGTCGTGCGGTCGTTCGGATTCGAGATATTCTGATTCACATATCATTTGAACGTTGCATTGAATCGACAGCATGCACTCACTCTGCCACCAAATTATTAACATTGGTGGCATGTGGTCACTTGGACGTAGATTTGGCCAAAATTCTGCGTGTGCCCCGCCAATAGAGCTTGTGGTTGTTATTGGGTGGAGGGCATGCTATGAAGAGCCACATTTGTGAGCTGTCCACTTATTCATTATTTGCACGAAACACTGACATCCTCGTCCAGGTAGCCCTGGGTCAAGCATTTCATGTCCGGCCCCCGCACGCGGCGCTGCTTGCGACGGTGCCCATCTCAGGAGCCTGCGGAACACTCTACGTCGTAGATTGATGCATGGTTGAATACAGATGCCTCGGGAAGTTTCAACGATAGTTTACTCGCGAAATATACGATAACATTCGTGATATCGTGATGGTGACTTTCGCCCCGTCTCACTCTCCTGCATTAGGACGAGGACACACTGAGCTCGATTGGCACATGAGTGAAACGCTATGTTTAGCAACAAATTCGTAGATTTGCCCCCATGTCCATTGTGCCAATGAAATTTTCAGCCAGCAGTCGACGGTTCTGACAAAATTTACTTCCGATACTGTGGCGGCACATATTGATTGCAGCGCTTGGTTTATAAATGGCTCCACTATATTCCTCTTGAGACGGGCGCGGACAAACGCAGCGACGAATGCCATAAACTGCACTCTGAATACCGAGTAAGCATACTCTGTTGACGGCAGAGCTATTGCAAACGTGATCAGATGCATGATCGACAATGAAGGCACCCATTATCTTTTGGTGTTCAACGATGCTGTTGACGATCAAGAGGGAGCCGGAACGAGCGCGTGTTCAACGGCTGACACAACACGCGAATTAAATGCCTCATTCATTCCAAACATCGTCTTGTTCCTCCTCCATAGCCACATAAACTAGGTTTCGGAACATGCTTGTGAGGCGCGGTGGTCAAGGCGCTGCCTGCAGCTGAACGGCATAACCTTCTGTTTGCACCAAATCCAATCACCCAAACCATTGCCCACGAAACGGCACGACATCGCCCAAGACAGCCCCTCGACTCGAGAGGCCGCATGACGATGACATTGTCCCTAGCGAATGAGACGAACGGGGTATCCCAGTCTGGTTCGACGTGGGCATCGGCATAACAGATTGATGTAGACCCCATTTGCGGCACTGCATCCACAACAAAACATCCTGACGTGTGTGGACATAGCTTTTTTGTGTATTGGCACCAGACGAACACCGATGTGGGTTCCTCTGGCCGCCGTGGGTTTGACCTTGGAATCTTGGGATGTGGGTGTCCATTCGCAACCTTTCTTCGCGCGAATCAATCAACGAAACACTTCGTGATTGAGAATGCCAAATACGCGGTTCATGGTGGGCTCGAGAGAAATAGCGCTTTATGGATGCACTCGCGTGCACCTACTTCTGCTCTGCTTCCAACGAGGTCATCCGTTTTCGGTGGCCGACGTGAAGCCAATGTACATCTCGAAACGACCTTCGCGCTCCGAAATTCGCACGCGAAACGAGTACACGGGTGCATCGCCAACGTGAATGCTGTGTCCAGTGTCGGTGAGGACGCTGTTTTCCCTCGTTAGGGAAAGCCCAGTGTCAAATAGTGGCGGCACCCACGCCCATGGTGCCAAGTGGGGAATACTGAGGTGGAGAAACTTTGCAGCGGCGCGCAGCTCGTGGCACGCCCCTGCGTTCAATCCATAGAAGGAGAACCGACCATGGTGCAAGAAGCAAACGATGCGGTCGATATTCTTTGGCCCAGGCAACTCGATTGGTTGTCAACTCGCCATGGATTTTTCCATCCGTATCTCGAGCGCTCGTGTCCTCACGGTCAAGCTGCGCGAGGACAACACGATTCAATTTGCTGTTGATGGGATAACATTCGGCCTTGCGTTTCCCGACGGTAACGACATTGGTCCGTTGTTTGCGTCTGTGATTTTACGTCAAGGAAATGGTTTCATTGCAATCGTAGAATAAGCATCTCGATCTGCTCGACCGTTCACGAAAAGTCCAAGCGCATTCCATGGCGTTGCGGCGATTGCGTTGCGAATGCTTTCCTCTTGCACTCGCGACGAATAAGTCAGTAATCTACTGTGTTCATTTTTTGTCGATCAATCAGATCAAACTGCCAGACTTCACAGTTCAATTTCCCATGACCATGTACAACAAATCTCTGAAGCCCGACGAGGCCAGCAGCGGGGTGGCGGCATCTGTGTGGATGGATGTCTTTGTTCCTTGTGGTAGAACTGTTCTATGCGACTGCGAGCTACTTTGCCCATCGACACCTCGTCCCAGTCGATTGATTAGTCCAAGTAGATGTCGATATAGACAGAAAGCGTGGCTAGCTTGGTCCGAAATTGCACACCACCCACATTCAACACGACAAAATTCCAGAGGCCGCCAAGAGCATCGACTGGAGGAGCATCTCTTGGTCGGTCGAGCTCCCTTCGGCCATAATGGAAACTAATTATCTTGTGGCTCTCGATCCACCGTCGGATAGCGCCCTGTCGCTCCAGCTGCCTGTAACGAGTGAAGAATTCGGAATTTTCTGTTTCTGTCCACGAAGAATCGAAGAACTTGGACGCTAGAGCCTGCTTCGAGTCCAATTGTAAACGTTCTCAATCGAGAATGAAGGCACTGTCAGTTAGAATCATTTGCAAAGGAGTATCGCATTCAGGTTCTGGTAATATGACAGGTTGAGGAAGTGGATACGTTGACCATATTCACATGCAAGCCCGGCATTCCCACTCATCCAAGCCATCGAACAATACGTCCCAGACATAGTTTTCTTGTCGCCCGAAAACGACACAGCACTGGTTTTCGGAAGTCGGAATTTCTGACGATTCTGTAATCGCCAGAAATTCCGACTTCAAAAACCAGACGGGTTGTTCAATTCGACAGTCTCCCAAAAGATGAACACAGCCCTCGAGTCGGCGGCAGCGCGCACGCGCCGCTGGGCTGACTCGCTCAACGCAAGAGAACACGTGACGCTCGTAGTCAGTGGCGCTCGATTCCAGGTGTTGAGAACCACATTGACGGCAGCCAGGGACAGCTACTTTGCGTTTGCTTTGGCGCAAGGCAACGACACTGACCAGCTCGTTTTGGACCTCGATCCGACGCACTTTCATCGCATCCTCATCTTTCTCCGGCGTGGCGAATTCTCATTTGATGGCTTGGATCCGTGGGCGTGTCGGGAGCTGCGCGCCAGCTTAGCCTTCCTAAACCTCGACGTCCCCATGTCGACCAAGTGGGCATGGATGCCGACTGTGAATGCCACGGGTGTCTCCTTGACCGAAGGCAACACCGTCTTGCAGACCAAGGGACCTTCGTGCGGAGGTGTCGTCATGGGTGATGGCGCCGTCACGTCGTTTCAACTGCGTTTGGATGATGGCGCATTATCTGGTGCATTCTACATTGGGTTTGCACCACAAGATGACAGTACCCTTCCAATCAATGGAGCCAATTACCCCACACAGGCCCTGCCGCCACGTCGCGGGTTCTACCTCCGCTTGTATGACGGAGCACTGGTTGGTCCCGGCGATGCGACTCATCGAACCTGTGCAATCAAACAGCGTCCTGGCAGCTTGTTTGGATTTATCTTGACGGTGGAGTTGCGGCCCGACAATTCTGTTCATTACCAATGCTCCAATGTGAGGGAGCACGTTGTGGCATTCCACGTCCCTGACGCCCATGGCCCCTTGTATCCGACAGTGTGCTTTCGCGGGTGTGTTACGACTGTGTCGATCATCACGTAAGTCGTGGGGGTCGATAGACGAGTTGGGATGGACAGATAATGTTTTGAATCGCATTTTGTTTTCGTCACTCGTGTTTGTCGTTTTGGTCATCGAATCTTCTTCCAAGCGATAGGCAGCCAAGGTCGAGTGGCGTCGCTTGTGCAACAACACATTGTCGAAAGGTGCCGGCGACGTCTTGACGAAAGTCAATCGACCGAGCCTCGGGCAATCCAAATTGAGCGCCGACATCGTCGGGACTTTCAACCCAACACAGGTCCAAGACCCCGAACCAGTTGCTGTGTTCAACAATGCCGAGGCCACAGACCCAGTCCGGACGTGACAAGATACGTCTCCGAGAGCATACTCTTGCCTCGTCCCATCAAATCATCAATTTCGTCGCCGCTCCCCCGACGAAAATACCCTCTGCGCCATGTCCTCGCACGTTGCCTAGTCTTGACGAGTTGTGTCTTTTCACGCCGTCGTCACGACACGAGCCCGCAAGTACTAGGACGAGTCGTGGCCGAGCGAACACAACCGAAGCTACAGTCAAGAATGTGAGTTGTGGGAAGTATTATTCGGTGGCACACATTGAAGCAAGACGCTAGACGAGGCGCCAGCAAGACAATCCTGTTGACAGGGAAGTCCTCCCGTTGACAGACAATCCAGTTGACAGAACATTGCGACGCCCCGAATTCAAAATTCGAAACAGAATCCCGAACGTCGGAGTTGGGATCAATTTGGAAATTGGCATCCCTCTCTACAACAACGATCAGCGCCGCCGCGCTGCTAACTCGGTTGACGAACGCAGTCCAACGGGGCGCCGACTCGGCAGCGTCTCTTGTGCTGCTGAACGTTCGTGGAACCATTTCTTCCTTGCCGCGGATGTCGCTGCTAGCCGATCCCTGTAGCTACTTTGCCGCGATGCTGCGAGAACCCATGTCGTCTCACGGCGACTATTTTGTGGACGTGGACCCGACGCACTTTCACCGCATCATTTGCTACTTGAACCATGGCGAGATGTCGTTCGGTGGTTTGGATACCGTGGGCGTGTCGAGAATTGCAAGCGAGTATTGCGTACCTGAACCTGACCATCCCCACTGTACCTCCCTTTGCGTGGACGCCGACCCCGAATGCCACAGGGGTCTCGTTGACGAATGGCAACACGGTCCTCACAACGAACGGACGACTGAGCTATGCGATTTTCCATGGCGATTCGGCCGCGGTCACGTCGTTTCGGGTGCAGTTGCTGTGCTAGTCGAATTGTTTCTGGTGCATTGGGTTTGCTCCTCTTGAAGACAATGCTCTACTTTTGAAAGGAACTGGCAGGCTCACGATGCCCAACCGTCCGGGTTTTACCTCCATAGATTATTGGGCCAGACGATATAAATTGGCGGCAGTATGCTGAGGCAACGAGCGGCTACTACGTGGCCGATGTCGAGATGTTTGTGGTCGCGGAGCTGCGCGGGGACAATATGATTCACTTCACACGGAACGACTGTGCGTTGGGCGTGGCGTTTCATATTCCCAGCTCACGCACGCTCTTGTACCCAGCTGTGTACATCCAAGGAAGCAAAAGATCGATTTCGATCGTGGAGCCATCCAATACGTAGTGTAGCGCGTACGAGTACATTTAAGTTTCCATGTCACTTTTGAAATATTGTTGCCCTGGACACATGGCACCGCTCGGGTTGTCGGTACAACGAAGTGCCGTTTGTTTCGTCCATGGCGAAACATGAGGTATACATTTGATTTCCCCAATCAGCTTTTGTTTTCAGGGGCCAAATTATCAACAAGTATGAATGTACCGCTACGGGAAGCAACTCCAACAATCGGTTTGCCGCGACTTTGCACAGATAGCTGTCCGCACACTCGCCTGTCGAATTCCAAATTTAGACGATTGCTCCCACTGGCGCCGCCGCCGCCGCAGTACCGACCATTGAGCACACGGACGCCATCATGTCCAACAACGCCGAGGCCGCGAATGCGGTTCGGACGGCGCACTTGAACGAGTCGATGTTCAAACTCTCGGAGCTGCTTAAACTGCACGAGATCTTCGCAACTCAGGGCGCGCTCTCGGAGAAGCAGTTTGTCACGCACTTTCATGCGATCCTCGAGTCGGACTGTTGGACAGCAGCGCAGATCTCGCAGCTCTTTATGAAGATCGACGCCAACTCGGACGGATCGGTCGACTGGGACGAATTCACCAACTTTATGTTTGTGCATTCGCAGTCGGCGCGCGAGGCTGCCGATCAGCTCGCGAGCGTCGCCTACGTTCCCCATGACGACTACGTACTCCTGGAACCCTCCATCAATTGCACTTCACCAACTCTCTCTCTGTAGAACGAAAACGACCCACCCCTTGGCTCCCACCGCCCGCGCGATGTTCTTGTGGCCCTTCACCCGCAAACCAAATGCGGCCATTACGTCAGCTGCACCGTCAGTGGCGTCGTCACGTCCTGGAATGCGTCCCTCCAAGTCCTTTCGTCCTTTCAAGCCCAGCTGCCCCACAAACAGCCCCCCGTGACCATCCTCGCGATGGCGTTCTTGCCCAACTGCGGCAAGGTCGCCGTCGCGTCCGTCGCCACTGGCGTCCTCTTCTTTGACCTTGTCTCGGCCGACAAGACACCTCACTCGCATGTCCCGCCATCCCAGTTGGACCACGCGGCGCCGCTCGCGCTCGCAGCTGCGTCCGACGATGACACGGGCGACGACGTCTTGTACATTGGCGATGACACAGGCAGCGTCACGAAGCTGCACCTCACGACGGCGTGGCATCTCTGTGACGGGGACCGCCCGTGCCACGCCGAACCAACGATCGACGGGGGTCGTTTTTCGCGCGCGCCCCGACGACACGTCGACCACGTCACCCGCCTTGCGTTCGTCGCGGATCTCAACAGCATCGTCTCGGCGTCCCGGGATGGGTCGATCAAGGTCAACTTATGTCGTCTGTTTGTGACACAAACGACTGGACGATCGATATCGATGGATTGGCTGACCAATGGGTAGGTGGTGGACGTCCACCGAGGGGCCCTCAAGCGATCGTTCGACTACCACCGCGGCGCCGTCTACGATTTCGTGTGGTGTCCTCGCATGAAATTTGTTGCGAGCTGCGGTGTCGAGCGCGATGTGCTGATCTGGAGTCCCTTCTCCGAAGGGTTGCTGGGGCGGCTGCATGGCCACAGCAGCTCCGTGCGGTCGGTCGTATGGAACGACAATGGTCGGAATTTGATCAGCCTCGGGGTCGACGATGGCGCTAGTATGACGTTTTCTCTTGGTCTGTCACGATGACATGTCATTGTAGTTCGAGTGTGGGACGTCCGACAATTCAAATGCCTCCAAGTGATCCACGACGCCACGCACGAAAACCACCAGCCAAAGTTGATCTACTTTGACGCGGACTCGAAGCATCTCCTCGCTTGCTCGACCATGATCAATCAGTGGCCCATGCATCACGCCGCCGGCGTCCTGCACACACTTCAGCCCCATGAGCAGCCCATCACAAAGTTGCTCTTCAATGCCTCGTTCGAACAACTCGTGAGCATCGACTCCGATGGACACATTGTACTCTGGAACGTCCTTGACGGGAGCGTCATTTCGCATTTCTTCATGGCCAACACGACCATCACGGCCTCCGTGCGTCGTCGTCGTCGTCGTCGTTGCGATGACGTAATCATATTCATGGATCACGTAGGCGCTCGACGACACGGGGCGACGCCTCATCACGGGCAGCAACCTCGGCACCAAGGTCAACGTGTGGAACTTTAGCAATGGCTCGCTCCTCACGACGCTGCACAAACGCAAACACAATCCCTACCACGACGCACCACGACCACACGATCCCCGCCCGACGATGACGACCGCTGCGAAGACCATGCAGACGCAGCCGCCGCCCGCGCGCAAACCTGCATCCAAGTCGAACGAAGTCACGGGCGTTGCCCACATCACGGCGTCCGTGCCGCACTCGTCTGGGCGCGGGTTCACGCAGACTAAATTCATCCTCAGCGTTGGCTGGGACCGCCGCGTCTATGTCTGGCACGACGAAAGCACCGAGTCTGACTACGCCTCGCGCATGCCAGAAGACTTGAGCACGGGCCACACTGACGACATTCTTGCCGTTGTGTTTTGTGCGCCCAAGTTTATCGCAACGGGCGGGATGGATGGTCAAGGTAGGTTTGGGACTGCAAACCTTGAGCCATTGATCCCAATGTGGCCGGTGTAGTAATTCTATGGGGGCTCAATTCAGGCGATGCGATCGCAACGTTTACACTCGACTCGAGTAGACGCTCGAAGAGTCGTGGGTTTGTCTCATATGCGCGGTGTAGGCGTCGACCACTTGGTCTATCCACGCAAAGTTGGCCTCGTCCTCGCCATCACGAGCAGCGCGACGCTGTACTTCATCAACCCACGCTTTAGCTTTTACCACGCAACGATCGACCTGCGGGACGCGATCGAGCGCGAAGACATCCGCGCCGTCCGCGTCGACACCGATGGCCTTGTTTTGGTCCTGGGGCTCTCGTTGGGCAGCGTCTGTGTCTTTGAACTTGGCGACGTGGCGATCGCGCCCATGAAAATAACACAGCGGCATCGATGGAAAGCCCACGACGGCGAGATCCAAAGCTTGGAGTACGTCGAAGCGTCGCATCTTCTCGACACGTTCCTTGTGACGAGCCACCGCCTGAGCATGAAGCTGTGGACGCTGACGGGGACGTTGGTCGGTTCGTTTGGCGAAACGACGTGGCGTTTGGATGACGTCAACATTGCCAGCCTCAAATCGACGCATTTTCTCGACTCGAAAGTATTGGACAACACCGAGACCGTGGACACGGTACGAGACGATAGTCGGGATGAGGGTTGAGGGTGGGCGTCTAGGTCCATCCGCATGCGCTGGCCACGTACAAAAAGGAACTCCCTGGCCTGGTCGCACGCGGGCCGCCGGCCGTCGACGATGTGTGGAGCCGCCGCGACATTCGCGGCGTCCTCATTGACGTGATTACCCTCACGTCCATCAGCCGCGGCCGCGGCGCGCTGGAAGGGCTCGACAACCACGGCCGCGTCGTCGACATTGAGCTGCACGCGCTCTACGACATCCGCGACGACTATGCAACGTGGTACCGCGAGGAGTTTCTCTCGAGTTTGGTGGGCCGCGTGCACCAAGAAAGCGAGTGGACAACGCCGTTCAAGGCCGCGCGCGCCGCGTTTGACAGCACAAGTGGGTGGTTGCTCGTCGACACGGGCGGACGCGAGCATCCGGTCCCGGACGAAGCGCACTGCAAAGAGATCAACTACCGCCCGATGCGGTCGCTGGCGCTGCATGTGACGGCGCCGCACAAGAAGCTGCCGCGTGTGCCGCGCGCGAGGACCGACTCGAGCTCGCCCAAGACCTCGTCGGGGCGGCGACTCGTCGAGAGCGGCAATTTGCCCCTCGAAATGTTCTTTGCGGCGTCAAAATTCAAACCCATCGCGCACTGCCGCGCCAAGCGACCAACGATCGTCCGAGAGATGCGCACGAGTCCGACGAAATTGTCAGCCGAGTGTGCGGTGGTGCGTTTTCCGACGATGGCGATGACGATGGCCGCGAGCCCGCCACCGAAGAAGGATGAGTGGCGCAAGAAGGCGCCGTTGTCGCCGCGCCGACTCATCGACGAACGCAAAGTGTTTGCACTGGACGAGGCGACGGGGCCTCCAATGTCGGCGCGTGACAAGACTGGCATTTCATTCTACCTCCCAGAAGTGGACAAGTAGCCAACGACTTGGTGTGTGGTTGATTTGCCGTGGTGGGTGGATGAAGGGACCGTCCATAACACCAACATGGACGGATGCAATGTCAGCTTCGATGGGTCATGTCTTTGTTGAACCCACGAGTACACAAACGTTCTGGAATCCACGAAGCAAGTGACCGGAGATCCATAACTCACACATCTGAAGGCAAATGACAAAATACTTGACGTTGTATTTGGGATTGATGGTGGCAGATTTCGTTAACGCCTCGGCTCGAATGCTGTCGCCGAGGGGGAAAACCTTGACGGGATGTGCTGGGTCGTGACGACGTCGTCGTCCTGCAGTCGGTTCTTGGAGGCAGTGGGTGCGTGGCGTACGTACGACGCGGATCGACGCATGCGACGTTGGAGCCAACAACCGATGCCACACCGCGTGGATGATGTGATTGTATTGCCCACGATGGCAGGCACGACCGCCACACCAAAGAGAAGCGCGTCCGTGTAAAAGAGGGTCGAGCCGTGGGCGTATTCATCTGGCGAGAGGCGCTTTGTGAGGCACATCGTTTCGTACGCAACCCAGACCATGCCTACGACTGAAGCCGCCAGCAGCGCGACGAGCTCCAGTGTGGTCAAGACTGCGGCGCCATGGCAACCATGCACGACGAGCAACGGAATAGTCGTGACGACATAGGCCATGGCAGCAGCACGGAAGGGCGGGACGAGCTGCTGTCGCTGGCCAGAGGCATCTGAGACCACGCGAGTCGACAGCATCGCAACGGCAACGATGGCTCCGGTGGCATAGAAACTTGCGGTCACCATGACATGACTGGCCGTGTGCAAGTCGATCGAGACACAGAGCACAGCTTGCGCGGCCGTGAAGACCAACAAGGCCATATCGTTGAGGGGAAATTGGTGCTGGAGACATGTGAGCAGCAAGAGCGAAGCTGCGGCAAGGCCAAGCGCGACGAATGGGTTGAGCGCGCCAAGCCACCAGCCAAGGGCCTGACCAAACACGGACGCAAACGAGAGCAACGCGACGACGAGCGAGACGCATGCGAGCTGGAGGCCAAGGCCACCGAGTAGTTTGACACGGAAGCGACGCTGGACATCGAGCGGCAAGTTGGCGACAGCAAAGGGGTCGTCGAGGGGACTGATGCCCGTGTGGAAGATGGCGAGGGCGACCCGCGTCCGCAGATGCAGCCGTGGATACGTGTCGATGGCCGTTACTGTGAGCTGACGCTGGAGGTGGATCACACTGGCCCGGCCGCGCCGACTACCGCTGCCAGGGTCCGACGGCGTGACGTTTTGGAAAAAGACGCTGCCGTGGCGGGTGGTGGTACCCAAAGCCTTGTGGATGTGGACGAGTGCGCGCGTGTCGGCCGTCACGTGTGGATGGAGCTCCTCCAAGCTCACGGTGCGAGTACTGCTGGCCACTTCATCGGGCGTGCGCGCAGCCAGTGGCGAAGATGCATGCACCACGACCATGAGGCTACAAATGTATAAATAGATCGTCGGAGGCCAGCAACGGAATTGGGTTTTCGGGTTGGGCCAACATTGCTGAATATTACTGCCTAAAATTCGAGAGTTGGCTTCGCGTGACCCTGCCTTGGCCGAGGACAACGACGACTGAGTCTACAACTGCGACACAGATGGGCCAAGAATCAAGAATGTCCTCTTTTTGAACCGATTGCTTGGACTTGGCAACTCAACACATAAACACCCCTCTCGTCAAGGTTGCATGTATTCGTTCAGTTGTGTCTGCACTTCACACGACTTTTGCCACTGGCGTCGAGGGCTCGAGCTCGTACGAAAAGCTCGGGATTGCATCATCGTCGTCGACAACATCAACCTTGACAACGGCATCCGTAAGTTGAATGTCTCGGTCGTAGTACCATTGAAAGGCGACGAGGGCAAGGAAGACGGCGCCTCCGACACCACTCACGGCCCAATCGCCCCAATTTAAACTCGTGCCCCACGAGCACGAAACGCTTGTTTTGGGTCCAATGGCCGTATCGCAGGCGTCGTTGGCAGGCTTGCCAAGGTAGTCGACAATGGAGGCACCGAGGGGGTGCGTCATGGCGTAGGTGTACTAAAACACAACGATAGAGTCGATGCGGAGATGCGGTGGCACGACGCGGTTCCAGATAAACATGACACCCCCGAGTGCAAAGAGTCCCAAGAAGACATAGATGCCCATGCGGTAGCCCTGCTGGAGCGGCGCAAAGGCGACAACATCGCTGAGGCCGTGCCCAACGTAAACATGGTAAAGACAATCCACCAATAACACCCTTCGCGGCGGCGGTTTGTGATGGCATGGTACTACAACGTGCCTTCGAGGCGGTACCACGCGAGAAAGAGCATGGCCGTGACGAGTGCAAAGACGGCGCCGTCACTTAGTAAGGGTTGTCCATGGTCGTGATGGCGGCAGGGCATTGGCAAAGGCGGTGCCAGCAATCGCGATGAAGAGGACATTGACCCAGTACGTCCATGCTTCGAACTGCTCGGCGCGGAAGTGCAGCCACAACGTGAGGCCGACAACGAGAAACGCGACGGGGGCTCAGAGGAGGAGATGTTGCCCAGAGCATCGGAGAGCGTCTCGCCAATGCCTGTCGTGAGAAGCTTGATGAGCCAAAAGATGGGCTTGACTGCGGGGACCTTCGGCGCTTTGGGGAATTTTGACTTGACATTCTTGCACGCGTAGAGGCAACAGCATAGTTCACGGCACCACACAGCCATTGTGACTGGCTAGTTGAGCACAAATGTAGAAATGAGGGTGTCGGTTCGATGGGTCAAGCTCTGTCCGACCCCCTCGTGTCCACTCTTGGACACACACTGTGGCCAGCATTGTGTACCCTTTGCGATAGGCGAAGCGTCGCAGGATGTTGGAGAAGAATTGCCCACAAACGTTGAATTTTTTTGTCTTGTCCAAGAGACACCCCTCGACAGAGAAATATCCAAATCTCAGGAACCGAATCCCATTCGAGTACGCATCCAGTTGCATCAACATCGCATTTTCGTCAACTTTTTGCCCTCGACAGATGCCCAAACACGAGTCAAGTCATGCAACCATGCTTCGTGTGATGTGTTTATCCAATGTGCACGCCATTCAACGTCTTGGCGACGACGGGGCCGGCCGACGTCTGAATCACTTGGCCCTTGTACGTGGCTTCGCACGCGTCGTTGGTCTTGAGGTCGACGCTGAGCTTTTCCCACACATTTTGCTTCTTCATCTGGCCTTCCGAGACGGGGTCGCCGCTCTCGGTCGCGATAAAGACCCGCTCGCCGTTGGCCGCGCCCGCGGGCGGCTCGACAAATTCGACCACGTCGTGGGCGTCGTTCGACGCGCAGAGGACCATCCCATTCGATTTGAACCCGCCGAGCTTGGCGGCCTTGATGTTGAGCAGCACGAGGCACTTGCGGCCCTGCATCTGTTCGAGCGAGTAAAACGGACGCAATCCTGATGCGATTTGGACAGGTTCGTCGCGGCCAACGTCGATTTCTTCGCAAAAGAGTTTGTCGCTCTCGGGGTGGAGCCAAGCCTTGGTGATCGTGCCGACGCGGATCTCGCACGCAGCAAAAAGCGGCAATTCCTCCTTGACCTTCTTGGCCACGGGCGGCGCGGCGGCGGCCTTCTTCTTGGCTTCTTCGGCGGCCTTTTCAGCGTCCGACTTCAACTAGACAGACATTAGGCGATGTGGTAGACGATCATCCAACCTTTTCAAATAAAATGTCGTCCTTTGTCACTTCCTTGATGGGCGTGCCCGGTGTCAAATTGTCAAATTGGGTGCGCAGGCGCGGCAACGTCGTCGGCGCCGCGTTCAAAAAGCCAAAGATGCGCTCGGCCGTCGTCGGCATGAAAGGAATCATATAGTGCGCAAACACATAGATGGCTTCCAAAATCTACGGCTTCGTTTTAGTCCATCTCATTCGTCGGATGCGTCCACATACCGTGCGCACGACCACTTGCTTGTCATGCTCGACCGTCATATGCCATGGGGCAGCCGTCGTGAGGTACCCGTTCGTGGCGCGGACGACTTCAATGAACCGAAAGCATGCTTCTTGCAGCGCATAGTTTTGAAACGCCTAGTCACATGTCGAATCAGACTCAGTCTCAGATGACGCAATCCATACCTCTTCCGTCGACGCCTTGAGCGCGGCCACGTCAAAGCACGTGGGATCGGCGGCCACGTCGGGCACATGGCCGTTCGCGTACTTGACTGCGAGCGTGAGTCCACGATGGACCAAGTTGCCCAGTGTGTCGGCCAATTCGGCATTGTGGATGTTGAAAAATTCGTCTTCCGAGAATGGCATGTCCGAGCCGTACTTGGCGCCACGGACCAAAAAGTAGCGGAACGAATCGACACCAAATTTCGACATCATGTCGTACGGGTCGACAATGTTGCCAATCGACTTGCTCATCTTCGTGCCGTCGCGCGCATTGACAAAGCCATGGGCAAAGACGCGCGTGGGCAGCGGGATGCCGGCGCTCATGAGGATGCAAGGCCAGATGACACAATGGAACCACGTAATGTCCTTGCCAATCACGTGGACACTGGCGGGCCAGTACTTGGCGAGGTCGCCGTGGGGGTAGTCGATTGCGCTCAGGTAGTTCGAGAGCGCGTCAAACCAGACGTACATGACATGGGCAGGGTCGTTGGGGAGCGGCACGCCGTGCGAAAACGTCGTGCGCGAGGCCGACAAGTCCAAGAGCGGCTCTTCCAAGCGCTTCAAGATGATCTGACGATGGACTTCGGGCTGGAGGAATTCCGGATGCGCGTGGTAATGCGCGACGAGGCGCTCCTGGTACTTGGACATGCGGAAAAAGTACGACGATTCTTGCATCTTCTTGAGCGGCGTGCCCGACGTCGGGTCCTTGTAGTCCGTCTGCTGCGCCTCCGTCTCCGTCACAAACGTCTCCTCGCGGACGTTGTACCAGCCTTCGTACGTGCCCTTGTAGATGTCGCCGTTTTCTTCGGCGCGGTTGAACAGATATTGCGCAAAGTCCTTGTGCTGCTTGCTCGTCGTGCGGATGAAATGGTCGTTCGACATGTTCAAGTCCTTTGCGAGCTGCTGGAAGATGCCAGAGTACTTGTCACACAGCTCGAGCGGCGTCATGCCCTGCGCTTCGGCCGTCTGCGCGATCTTCTGGCCGTGTTCGTCGGTCCCCGTGAGGAAGAACACGTCGCGGCCAAACGTGCGATGGTAGCGCGCAATCACGTCCGACGTCACGTTTTCGTACGCATGCCCAATATGCGGCATACCGTTCGTGTAGTGAATGGCGGTCGTGATGTAGAACTTTTCTTCGCTCGACACATGCACGTCCACGGCGGCGACATCAAGCGCGTCCATTTGCTTCTTCAGCGATTCCATCTCGCACGTCTCCACAGAAATCGAATTTGATTGTTGCCAACCACAACAACGTTCCTTTCAGGTTGACTAGGTCTAATTAGGCAATCAATTGGGCATTAAATTCGGATGTCAGACTGATGGTTATGACCGTCACTCATCGATTGAAGTTGAAGGCGGGAGCGACGGGGGCATTTCTTGCGGCTTGGCAGAGCTCGATTAATCTCATGGACACGCTCTTCCAGCCGCCGCCGCGCCGCATGAACGTATCCTTCACTCCTGGGCCCATTTTGGACTAGTGGAGGTGTGTCTTCTGAGGACACTAGTTGCACAGAGACAGACTATATATCACAGTCCAAGTAGCCACAAAGACTGAATTACTCCATGGAACGCAGGCTTCGGTGCTATATAACATGGCTTTTCCAGCTGACGGGGGCGTGAAGTGCCGTCAAGTAGTGCACGAATGGCGTCGCCACGGCCAGAACCCGCTACTGCGTCGAGGGCGCGTGGTCGCAGGCTGCGTTGGGGCAAGGATGAAGACGCGGTCAAAGTTGAAGGCAGTAGCATCGTCGTCAGGGGGATGGTCCAGGAGGGCGCAGGGCTTGCAGAGTGCAAGGCGCCAGGCAGCCGTCGTGCGGAACTGCCATTGGCTCACACAGCGAGGACAGATCATCTAGACCATGGCATTGAGACGAGTGGAGGGAAGAAGAGTCGACAACGACCTCGTGGCATTCGCAGCACACCACTTTGGTGGAGTCGAGTCGCAGGGAGCACTTGTGGCAGTGGCGGCGCCACTGCTTGGGCCAGAGGGTGCGAGGCCAGAGCACCATAATAGCGTTGGATTTGACAGTCAGAAGCAATGCAAGAACGGTTGCGCGTTCGCCTTTTACAGACGCAGCAGCTTCTACACCATGGCGAGCGTCGTTGGCCAATGGGGGACTGTCAGAGATATGCAATGGAAGCGAGATGGGATATCCTTCGAATCCAATATGCTTTGGTGTGGCTTGTGGCACACTTGACATTTCTTTATTGTTTCCGTCAGGGGTCGTCTTACGACGGCCCCATCAGTGTTGTACTATGCTCAGTGGGTGGGCTTCGGTGTTGAACACATACTTTTCCAGCGGCAGGAACGACGGTGCGCTCTGGAGCATGTAGTGGTACTTGAGTGTCTCGGCCAAGAAGAAACTCTCCATCTTGTCCTCGACCTCAATGTTCACGGGGCTGTTGACATTTAGCACAGCGCCGTACCCGTACGTGGTCTTGGCGTGTGCTTCAATTGCTTCAAAGATGGTCCAGCCCCATTCGCGGTAGATTGGGTCTTTCGTCACACGGAAGAGATACATGAGGCTCTCGACCGTCTCGGGCCGGAGCTTGTACCGCGCGTCTTTGACTTGAAAGCCGGGAAAGTGCACAATGTCGGGTGAGAGCCCCGACGGCTGGAGCGAGTATGCTTTGTAGCATGTGGCCATGAGCTTCTTGGCCAGATCCAAATGCTTGACGACGCGCGCGGCGTCCGTGTCGCTGAGTGTGCCGAGGGCCAGCATGCCCGGAACGAAGCAGAGCAAGTGGTCTTGTTGGGGCATGCCCTATGTCAAATGTGTTAATCCCTGCATAGTATGGATGACGTGGCGAACCGAGAGACCAGGCACATTGAGTTCTTGGAGGTAATACGCGTCGTCGGGTTGTGAATACGTGAGCAATTTTGTTTCGATGCCGACGACGGCGGCGTTGTAGAGGTCCCGCAAATAGTTATCTTGGGCGCGCTGACCACTGTAGAGCCAAACCTTGAGCAAGTATTCGTAAAACGAATCGCCGAGTGCACCGATCGTGATGACGGAACTACTGCGGGAAAACGTGCCCGAATTCGTGTCAAAGTGGACGGGGAAGAGCCCCGTGTTGTCGTACGAGCCTTCGCGTTGGATGACGTCGTAAAAGGCGTCGCCCTGCATGATGACGTCAACGGGATGGGACGGCGAGTGAGATATCATACCGCGTCAGCATACCGCGAGTCGCCCGTAATGTCAGATAGATATCGAAGTTCCAACTGGAGCGTGCCAATGTCGGCGAGGAGACCCCTACGAGGCATGTCAGCTTGACATCTGACGTTGACAACAACGTACCGGTTGGCTGTCCATCCATTCATCGCGCGTGATTTCGTGTGCACGTTGAAGACTGTAAAGAAGACGCCAGACTTGGGATCAAAGGCCGGGAGGAGGAGGTCCCCAAGCTCGACGGCGCGCCGCTTGAAGACTTCGTCTTGCGACAGATCGTAGGCGCTGAGGAGGCCACCAAGTTCTCGGATCGTGATTTCAAACACGCTGATTGTGTGGCCATCAACGCCCAAGTGGGTAAAGTCGAGGTCCGAGGCGACCCAGTCGCGCGCGCGTTGAAATTCGACCTATGATGACGTCATACGACGACGGGGATGATGCACGTACCGTCATGCCCATGATGTAGAGCGTGTCGAGGGCGTCGACGAGTGTGACACCGAGGTCGCCCCAGACGTTCTGCTTGCGCGCGCCAGACACAGGACCGACTTCGTCGGCGCCAAATGCATGGGTCTCGTATCCGGACCACGCATGCTTCATGGCATTCCGGATGGCGTGCTGTCGCTTCTTCTGCGCCGCGTCCACGCCGGCGTCTGGGTGCGGCACAAACGGACGTTTGTCGACGTGGTGCGAATCTCGAGGCGGCGCGGGGTCCGAGGCGTCCAGGGTGTTCGCGTCCAGGACATTCGTGGCTGTCGACGGGTTGGGGTCGACAGATTTGTTTTGCATGACGTCCAGCTGCAGGATCGCGGCCGCATTGCCCTCGAGTTTCGTGGCGTGGTGAGCCGTGGCCGCGCCCCGAAGCATCATCTTGGCGTCGTCCATGTCCTCGACATGTTCAGATCCTGCCGCTGCCTGGAGCCGCGTGAATATGTACATTTGGGAGGCTGCAAGGAGGGTCACGCATACGATGAAGAGCGGCACGCGAACGCGGCTGCTGCTTGGAGGCGGCGCCATCGGACCCAAAAATCAAGAGTTGGTTGCTTCCAGGCGTCAAAATTCGAAACAGCTGGTTGCAATATCGCTGTTACAGATGTTATCCGGACTATCCGGAGATCCAAAGTGCGACATGTTCGAAGTCCAAGCACAATCATCAGTCCTGCAGACCATATCGGCGCTGCGGCCGCACAACTTCCACATGACGCGGTTCATTTCGAAATCGTTCCCCTCTGGATGAAGACAGGGCGACCTCATGCGAGCCCCCCAGAGTGACAGGAAATCTTTCGCAACACTTGAGGTACCTTGTACTTGAAACTACTTGTATCACAATGACAGTTTTATCTCAAAATAGTGCGCGATGTCTTGAGACACTGAGATTAGAATAATATATTCTACTTCGAAGTACAGAGTAATTGAAAAATTATTCTTTGCATTATCAATACTGCTTATTCGAATTACTCCGGAGTTCAGGACATGCACATCCTAAGAATAATAGTTCAAAACATATTCTTTTAGCCATCCAACTACTGGTGAGCATTATTGTCTGGTCAGATATCTTCGGTTTTCAATGGACATGTTTTGGATGCCTTGGGAAACCCAAGTTTATCCATGTCCACGTGCACGCACGACGTTCCAGCACTTGAGAGAGTCCTCCCAGCTGGCGTGTGACTTCAACGTGACACTTTGGTGAGGCATCACCAGCCATCAACAGGCGACGTTCTCCTTGGGGCATGCAGCGTCGTCGTCGCCCGCAAAGACTTTTGTATCCAAATGCCATCAGGGACACATAGGGCCAAGGACGGCGTCAACGACGCATGGCAGACATCAAACACCAACAGTACATGAGATGGAACTCGTCCACCTTGGCCACTCGTCTGTGCCTTGACTTGTTATGGGCAGCAACGGGTCGCATGCGGCATCTTGCGCGGTGAACAGAGTCAAGATGCGACTTGGCAGTTGGCTGCATCCGATTTGTGGGACGCGGCCATGATGTCGCCGTTGGCTCTGTTGGCCCCCGTCCCCACTCATCCCAACGGAGGCATCTCCACCACATCGACACTGACTCGACTGCCTGCAATGACCCCATCGCCTTTACCGCTGTCCCGCGGCGTCGCCTGCTCCTACGAGTCGCTCCCTTGCGTCCATCTCCTCCGTCTCCTCGCGCCCGACATTGACGACGCCGACGCCCAAGTGTTTCGTCCGACGTTGATCGACAGCGAAGTCGATCGCTTCTTGCGCGCCACGGGCATTGGGCCCGACGACGCCATGACGTCGACAGATGGCTTGGGGGGGTACTTGAACACCGCATTGGTGAATTCCCCCGAGTGTCCGTCAGACATATCTGTGCTCGCGTACTTTGGTGCCCAAGCGGCCGTCCAGCGGCAGTTGACGACAGACCAGTGGTGGCCCCCGGCGCTCTCGAAGGTGCTCGCGCCAGCCCACGAAGGCGTCTATGCGTTGTGGGCCGACGACGAGCCAAGCAGCACTTCCTTGACGAGCGGTGGCGTTCGCATCGTTTTGTTTGCGTGGCTCTCGGACACGTCGTTAGGTGCCTCGCACATGCGGGAACGGGCGGCATTTGCCCTGCGGTTCCTCACGACGTTGACATCGGATGTGGTCTACTGCAGCGACCCGACAGCGGCCGACTCGTTGCCTACGACGATTGATGACATGGCCGAGTCAGCTCCCGACGACAAGAAATACTCGACGTCGTACTCAATCCACGCCACCCAAGTCGAAGAGGAGCATGTCCGATGCAAGGCGCTGGACATGTCTGTCCTTGCCATGCCTTCGGGCGTAGACACAGTGTGGCCAAGCTGCGGCGGCGGCAACAGTGTTTGCATGTCCATGGTCAAAGTAGACAAACGTGTCTACACGACCCGCGGCTCGTTGACGTTCCACGAGAGCCACGGGTTTGCCTCGTGGGTGTCGGAGATGGTGGCGACGCATGCGATCGACGTCCACTGCCAACTCCCGACCGCATGGATGGCCAGCATGTTGAAGCTCCACGCCATGTTGCCGCGCTTGGACACGGAGGCGGCGATCGAGGACGCGCTCTGGGCGGACGCGGCGGCCCAGACGACCATCGACATGGCGACGTTTCAAGATCGCTGCCGTCGGCAAGGCGCTGTCGTGTTTTACGTCGAGCGTCAAGGCGGCGCCGCGGCCGAAGTGGCTGCGACCAAGGCATTGGCCAAGGAGTTGGCGCTGCTCCGCGGGTGGTTGTCGGAGCTGGGCGACGCGCCGCCATCCACGGAGCTCATGGAGTACCGCGTGCGCGTGGAGAAGTGGATCAACGACGCATACGCGGCGCGGATGCAGGCGGAGCGGACGTGGCGTTCGTTTTTGGATGGCTGGACGGTGACCCCAAAGACTCTGGCGTTTCCCATCCTCAATCATCTCGATGTTGGCGTGGTCTTGGCCGAGTTACAGCCCCGTTTGCAAGCGGCCTACGACCACTGGTGCGCGCGATTGGACGACACGCTTGGCCCACTGCATGCGATACTCACAGCCAAAACGCATGCCAAGATGCTCAAGCGCGCGAGCGTCCACGCTCGACTCCAACGCAGCCACGATGACGCAATCCGCGAGGCCTTTGACGCGTTTGTGACCGCATGCAACGCCGCCCACGACAACAGCGCCTTGCGTGTGACGTTGACGAGCCAGTTTGGCCGACGCGGCTGCCTCGGCTACACGCAGCAAGCCTACCACGACCAAGCGCAGCTGGTGACGGTTATGGAGGTGTGTCCGACAAACAACCGCGCCAGTCGGACAAGTCATGCCACGTTGCCCCCCGACGCGACGCTCTTGCTGGTCGCAGTCAAGGCGGACATCACGGTCGTCGTCTTCACCGAGCCGCACCCCCACGCCACGCACGTCCACGTGATCAAGCACGGGCGCGTGCACCTCGCGCGCGTGTTTCCGAAAGCGGCGCGCTTGTGTGCGTTTGAACCCTCGAAACGTCTCGTGGCCATGCTGCACTCGGAGACCAAAATCGACGTCTATGGCTTGAGCGAGTCGTTCAAGGTGCTCGAGTGCGTCCACTCTGTCGACTTGGCCATCCTCGTTCGACTCGTCCCTCCGTATCGCGACCTCGTGTTTTTTGGCGGCGAGAACCATGGACTCACTGTTGTCGACAGCCTCGGTCACGTGCAGTCGTACTTTGTACGCTCGAAACAGCTCTCGCCTGAGGCCATGGTCGTTGTCGACAACACCAAGGTGGTTCCCGTGCGAGGCGGCGCGCTGCTGCTTTTTTTGACGCGCGAGGACGAAGGTGCGGACGACGCCACCACGAGCTACCGCGTGCGTGTCCAGGCCATGTCGACGGCCGACAATGCCATGCTGCCGCCGACCGAGCTCGACGTTTGTGGTCCAATTCAAGCGTGGCGACGGCTTTGCTTTGCGTGCTCTGGCGACGCGACGACCTTGGTCGGTTTGGACCCGACGTCGTCGCGGTTTCAAATGTGGACGCTCGACATTGCCACATCCAAAACGATGTGGCACTTGACGCGGTCGCAGACGTGTCCGAGTCGCGACGACCCTGTCAAAGCCCATCCGCTTTGGACGTTCTTTCACTTGTATGAGAAATTCCCCGTTCAGAGTCTCGCCTCGTCGTCGTCGTCCGCTTTGGTTCCATGTGGACCTCTCCACGTGCATGTCGTGGGCGGCGGCGAATTGGCCCACCAGGTCAAGACCATCCTCCAAACTGTCATGACCAAGTTGCACAGCCTCCAGAAACGACTGACGCCACTGGATCTCGCGGCTCACGTCGTGGGCCATGAAGGGCCGTCGATGCCATGGGCGGGCACGACCCTTTCGACGGCCAAGTGGGTGCTCGAGCTAGTCACTGGCACTGTGCCCGTGCAAATATGTTGCGCTCGGGACAACCAACTCGTGCTTTTGGAGAGTCCATCTCCACCCGACATGGCACCGACGACGACGACGACAGATGCGCACGACGTCGCGGCGTCCATCTGGCTCGGGTATATTTCGAGTGTGCTGCGCCACTGGACTCGCTCCGTCGTCGTTGTTTCGTCCATGGGAAAACAGTCGACGGGCAAGAGCTACTTTTTGAATCACTTGACGGGCACGTCGTTTGCCATGTCGGGGGCGCGGTGCACGGACGGCGTGTGGCTCTCGGTGCGTTTGTGGGGCGCCGATTGTCTGCTGGTCGTCTTGGACTTTGAAGGCGTTGGCTCGTTTGAGCGATCGGCCCAAGAAGACACGTTTCTCTCCGTCTTGAACGCAGCGGTGTCGCGGCTCACGATCTTCCGCGTCAACATGCGTGTCGACAAGGACATGGACGCAATGTTTGCCAAGTTTCAGCAAGGCCAGGCGTTGCTCCGCGGCGACCCGCGACTCTTTCAAGGCCACTTGTGTCTGAGTGCCAAGGACGTCAACCCCCACGACCAAGAAGCTGTCGTGGCGGAATTCCAAACCAAGCTCGAGGCGCTCTTGGCCGACAACCGATCCAACTTTGTCACGACCATGTATGGTAGCCACGTCGATGTCACATGCTGCCCGCCGCTCGGCAACGCTGGTTACTACGACGCGTTGGACGACGCCCGCGCGCTACTCGAGTCGGCGCACGTCTCGGCGGCCTATTCAAGTGGTGCGGCGTTTCACGACTGTTTGACCACGGTGCTCTCGAAAATGAGTGTCTTGGATTGGACCAACATGGAAGAGAGCGTCAAGGAACGACACGCGATGGAGCTGCGTCGATGCATTCGCACGATGTTGGCCACTGGCGCGATGCCCAACGGCCCCCTCAATGCCCCAACTGACGTGGACTTGTACAAGGACAAATGGCGCGCGACGGGAGTCGGCTTGGCTCTGGATCAAGTGACCTTGCTGGAGAGTTGGCTGCAGCTGAAGGATGACTGGGCAAGCAATGCGACCGCGGCGTTGGTTGATGCGAAACGCTTGCGCGTGGCATGTTTGGCCCGCGTGATGGAGTGGACAAGTGCCACGAGACGTGACGCGTCTGTGGACACTCAGTTTGATCTGGTCTGGGGCTTTATGCTCTGGCGACGGGGGCACATAGTCCATCAGTACGTTGCCAACCTGCCCTCTGCGATCTCACGCCCTGAATTGGACGATTTGGAGGCGTGTGTCGCTTACTTTGGCCAACTCGTGCGGCGGTGCCAGCACACGTGTGCGCACTGCAAACTTGGCTGCATGGAGTCGTTAGCCCACGACCCACTTGGAACCGCCCATGACTGCGGCACGGACCACCAATGCGCCTCGCGCTGCACTCATTGCTTGGCTTCCCTGGGCGAGGACGAGCCAGTGTTGACTGTGTTGCACTGTTCGATGGCGGCAGGCCACGGTGGCAATTGCAACTGCGGTCGCAAGAAACACACGTGCGGCGGCGTCTGCGCGCAGCGAGGAGCCGTCAACTGCGACGCAGTCTGCTCTCTGGCCATTGACCACGCGGGCGCACATGCATGCGGTGTCGCGCTGCACATGTGCGGCCAGCCGTGTGCGGCGCCGCACTGCCGCAACTCGTGCACGCTGCCATTTGCCAACCCGCACGAAGTGCACACTTGTGGGTTTGGCCGATGCCAGCAGCCGTGCGGCATGGCCGCGTGCAGCCAAACATGCGCGGCACCCGACCATTTCCACGACCCCGGCCTTGCGATGCATCTCTGCGACCAGAGTCATCGCTGCGTGGCCGAGTGCACGGCCGACGGCATGTGCGAAATCAAGGTCCATCTCAAGCACGTCGCCGACACGTTTACGGGCCAGCGCAGCACATTTGGGTTTTCACGCCAGGAAATGAACGGCGCCAAGCGCGCGTGCGCTCTCGTCGTCCCGCCCGCCGCCACCACGCACGCGGCTGACGGCCATCGCTGCGACCGCGCCGTGCACTACTGTGACGCACGGTGTCCGTGCTGCCGCTACGTGTGCGACAAGCCCTTTGGCCACACGGATTTACATCGGACGCCGCATGGCAACATGACAGAGACGTACTTTGTCTCGGACGGACAGACCGTCGACGTGGCCGAGCGGCGGTACGCGGTGGGCGAGCGCGGCGTCGCCGAGATGTGTCCGTTCTTTTGCTCGACCATGGGCCGCGGACACGTGCATTTCATGCCTTGCGAGCAGCCGACGGCCGAGACGTGCGTGTACGCGGCGGCGGACGGACGTACCCATTGCCGCTTGCGGCTCGAGCCTCACCCGGACCAGCCCATGGACCAATTGCTGCACGACGCCTACTGGACGGCCCTGGGATGGGAAGACCCTGTGACGAGCGCGGCCGAGAAGGCGACGTTCAAACTCTGTCCGTACCGCTGCGACGCATCTGACCATGCCGTCGACGCGCCGTCGTATTGTGTGTTGGACGCGTGGCATGCGCCCGTGAACACGTCATCGGTTAGCCACTCGGTCGTCCATGGACACGAGTTTGCGTGCACGCATGTTGCCGCGCGCGGCCAGAGCCACCACATTTTCGTCCTCGACTCGTCGGGGTCGATGGCGGGCGCGTATTGGCGGTCGTTGACCACGGCCGTCCGCGCGTACTTGACCGACCAGATGGCCAAACGAAGCATCGGCGGTGACATCGTGTCGGTTGTCACATTTAGCGACGATGGCGCGGTTGTCTTTGAAGGCGAGTCGATGGCAACGATGGCTGACGCCGAGATTCCCTTTCGAGGTGGTGGTACCGACTACGACGCAGGACTTCGCTGTGCCATTGAAGTGCTCTCGCGCAACGACACACACGCACCCATCTTGCTCTTCTTTTCCGACGGCTACCCGAAAGCCACTGACAGCGGTGTCCACTTGGCCGACCACATTGTCACCAACTTTGACAACCTCTTGAGCTTTGTCGTCGGGTTTGGCAATATGGACTTTGTCTGCCTTGAACAATTGGCCGTGCGCCTCCGCGGCGGCTTCCACCAAGCCATCTCGAGCGTGGATTTGCTCGAAACATTCAAGTCGATCTCCGTCTCGGTGCATTTGAACGCAGGATTGGTGGCTCACACGGCGTGAGAAGTCACGACGAGCCAGGAGGGTAACCAAGTAGTAGGACTCAAGGTTTGAGGGCGACAGACTGACTGGGCCTTTTTGAATATGAAATGCTACATGGGAAAACTAAACTATGCCAGGTTTGTGAACAAGTAGATCATATCACAAGTTGACATTCTAGAATAAACATGGGGAGCGATGACCATGTGTCCTTTTGTCCCATGCGTTGAGGACGATGGCTAGTACCTGGCGGCGGCGTGAACCATGCGCATGCAATCGCCATGCCCGTGTCATCTTGACATTGGCATGACAACGCACTCGATGACGACGTTCGATCGAAAATGGTTGACAGAGAGGGGTGGTTTCCGTCGCTTCTCGAGTTCTTGTCGCCGCTGCTTGATTCGTGTTGAAGGTCGCGACTCCGGATACTCATCCGGATACGATCCATTGAGACTTGCACACGATCGAGGGAGGCGAAACAATCCCGACGCCATGGCCCCGACTCGGCTCAAGGTCCCGCTGGTGCTCCTGCTCGTGGCACTCTTCGTCGCCGTGCAGATCTACATCGTGTCGCGTCTCGAGATTTCGTCGGGAGCCGACAGTTCCTTCGAGGCCTTCAAGAAGAAACGATGGCGGGCGCCGCACGTCGTCGGCGAATTCTACGAGTACGGGAGCCAGCGCAAGTTTATGCCAGTGCAAGACAACAAGACGGACGCAACCCAGCGCATGCGGCAAGAATCCATCCGCGGGGCCATGCGGCATGCGTGGTCAGGGTACGAAACCCATGCGTTTGGCGCCGACGAGGTCGCGCCCGTCAGTGGAGCCAAGGTTGCAGACGTCTGGGGAGGGCTCGGCGTCACGCTTGTCGATGCACTGGACACGCTCTACATCATGGACATGAAGGTACGTGCGTCATCCTCTTTGTCGTTACCTGACGTGGTCGCAGGACGAATTTCAACGCGCCCGCGACTGGGTTGCCCACGAGCTTGACTTCACGCATCTTGGCAAGCACGGCGAAGTCATCAGCGTGTTTGAAATCATCATCCGTGAGCTCGGTGGGCTCCTCAGCGCCTACGATCTTTCGCAAGACGACGTCTTCAAGGCCCGGGCCGTCGAACTCGCCAACTTGCTCCTCCCTGCCTACGACGACCAAGTCTTTTATACGAAATTCAACGTCTTTACAAAGCGCAAGCACATGAATACATGGACGCAGTTTCGGTACATTCGATGTTGAGACTGACTTAACATTGGTAGGGGATTCTTGGCCGATATAGGCACACTTCAGTTGGAAATGCGCTACTTGAGCGACATCACGGGCAACCTTGAATATGCGACCAAGGTTCGTTGCGGCAATGTCGTGCCAGTTGATGACGTGATCATGTCCAGGGCGACGCCTTTTACGACGTCATCCAACGCGAAGGCTCGTACGACCACACAGGGCTCTTCCCCGTCCATTTTGAACCAGACTCGGGCACGTTTTCCCGCCACGAGACATTTGTCACGCTCGGCGCACTCGGCGATTCGTTTTACGAATATTTGCTCAAGGTTTGGCTCTACAGTGGCCAGCGCGCCCAAGACGGCTTCTTGCGGAACCTCTACAACGCCGCCGTGGACGGCATGGAAGCGCATCTCTTGGTGCACTCGACGCCGGACGACGCGTACTACCTGCAAGAGTTGGGCCTCCCACAACTCGAGGTTCGATCGAGAGTGACGACGAGGTAGATTGACGCCTCCGCTGCGACAGGGCAAACCCCAACAAGACCATTTGCTCTGCTTCGTCCCAGGCATGCTGGCCCTCGGAACAATCAGCGACATGGACGCCGCGCGCGTCGAGCGGCATCTCGCCCTCGCCAAAAAACTCATGCGCACGTGCTACGCGACGTACGAGCGCCAGCCCACGGGCCTCGCACCCGATTTGATCCAATTCCCCGGCTTTCAAGTTAAGAACCCTGTCTACAAGCTCCGGCCCGAGACGGTCGAGAGCCTCATGTACCTCTTCCGTGTGACCAACGACCCAATCTACCGCGAATGGGGCTGGACCATCTTTGAAGCGATCGAAGCACATGCCAAGACCACGTATGGGTATGGCACGGTCCACAATGTCGACAACCTCGCAACGACGTTTGTCGAGGACAAGATGGAGAGTTTCTTCTTGGCCGAGACACTCAAGTACCACTACATGCTCCAGAGCGCGCCGTCGTTCCTGCCGCTCGATCAATATGTGTTCAACACGGAAGCCCATCCGCTCAGTATTGTGCGCAAGAGACGAGGGTAGACGTTAACAAGAATGGAATGTTGGTAGAGTGTTTCTCAATAATTGAAAATTCGGTATTGGGACAAGGTCAAGGAAACTTCGACGGATATCCAGGGAGCTTGCCCCGGCAGGTGGTTCTCCCGAGTGTATGCATGATCATGTGAGTGGCAAGCACATCACCCACTGCCGAAGTTTTGTTTGTTGCAACTCAGCTCAAGGGCCTAGCATTTTCACCAGGCGGACAACGCAGGAAGGAGATGGTGCAGGTTGATACTTCGTTCCTATCGAATGCCAGAACAACAAAAAGGTTATTGTCATGGTGAAACCCAATACAGTCTACGTTAAATTTATTCCCTTGTGCTGTGACCTGGGAATAATTTATTCGGACGAGGGACCGCCTTGGAAACCCATCATGGCCTTGAATTCATCGTACAAGACCAAGACGAAGGCACCGCCCGTACCACGGATGACGTTGGAGCCGGCACCCTTGAAGAAAGCCTTCATGCCTTCATCAGCGGCGATCTTTTGCCAGCAGTGGAGGGTGTTCTTGTACAAGATGTCCTTGCGGCCAGCTTGCATCATCATGCGACGACGGACAGTGTCGAACGGGTACGACAAGATACCGGCGAACGTGGTCACGACTTGGGCCACGATCCACTTTTGCCACAAAGGAGCGTTCTTGGGGTCCGAGATGATGATATCACGGGCGGTATCGTAACCACCGAAAAAGGCGGCACGGTACACGATGATACCACCGACGGAGACACCGAAACCACGGTACAAGCCGGCGAAACCGTCGGTCTTGGCGATGGTTTGGATGCAGTTGACCAAACCAGTGTATTGGCGTTCCTTGCCGACACCGACATCAGCACCCAAGCGGGTACGGGCGAAATCGAGGGGGTAGACAAACAACAACGAGGTGGCACCAGCGGCACCGCCCGAGGCCAAGTTACCCATGAAGAATCGCCAGAATTGGTCCTTCTTCACGCCGTCCAAGAAGAGCTTCTTGTACTTGTCCTTGAAGGCAAAGTTCAAGGCTTGGGTGGGGAAGTAACGGACGACGTTCGCCAAGTTACCGCGCCAGAACGACAAGGGGCCTTGTTCGGCAGCGACACGGGTGAAGCAGTTGATGATGCCGGTGTAAGGGTCCTTGATTTGGGTCGAGGCGGCTTGCACTTGCAACAAGAGCTTGACACGTTCGATGGGGGCGACGACGGTCTTGGAGATACCACCGGCAACACCACCGGCGGCCAAATCGGTCAAGAAGGACATGACGGGGTCATCGGCCGGCTTGGGCGCAGTGGCAAGAGGCTTCATTTCGGCGTAGCGAGCGAACATTGTTCTGACGACAGGCAAATTGCGAAGTGAGGAATGTGCGGCGACGCCACGACGGCGGTGGGAAACGAGCGGCGAAAAGAACGCCCCAGTCAGCCCCGCGTATACAAAGTTTCATATAATTTAATAGGTGGCCACGTCGAAACGCCGTCTCCACCACTGATTTGAGGCGTCGGGCGCACTTTGGGGGGAAATCCTCGGCTTCCCATTGGCTGATATTCATACCTGCACATCTTGATAAGCACTCGACGGCTTGTAAAAATAGGATTCATATTTTATACCCATATATACAAACACCAAGTGTATAACGAGTAAAATTACGTCGGACCGTTGGCGCGGTTCCGTTTTTGGTTTTTTAATTCGTGTGAGCGGCGTAACACGCCGTCCGATTGGCTGATAATATAGATTCGCAAACAATATCCGGATACGGAAACGACGTGTGCAACGATTGTCGCGAACGACACCACGTGTGCGGTGGAGGACGCCCGCCGTGGGGTGGTGGCGCCGCGCGGCCGAGGAAAAGCTCCGCCGACGGCAGGAACCATGACACCGACAAGACGAATGAGTCAAGCACATGCATGCACCGCCGCGTGGGGAGAGGCGTGCCGACGACAAGCTGGCAACGGAAACACCCAAACGTGAGACACACCGTGGTTTATCCCCTTGCCATGTGTTGATTGTGTGGTTATTAGCGTGGGCGATTCCACATCATCCATGGGGCTTGCCTTCCATTGAATCTGGTCTTGTTGAGTTGGACGTCGACGTAGCAGTTGAAGTCGCCGCCGACCTCAACGATGTCCTTGCCGCCCTGCCACATCCACCGCGGCGCAATGCGACAAGGCATGTCCATTTTGCGACTTCCTCCCGAGACCAAGAGCCCATAACCGCCGCAACGGCCGTCCCTTGGCCATGAGACTCTTCATGATCGGGCCTGACTTGGCGGAAACGCCCGGATGACACGGCTCAATGTCGGTGCCACGAGCCCAAAGGTCGCGACGTCTCGGCGCGCCGTTTCGCGGATTTTGCAACTTCCGCCCCGTGGAAAAATCCACGGATGCCCTCAAATGTGTCCTTTCAAGTGTGCCAACTCTCATCGTCGACTTAAAGTTGACCATGGCGTCCTCCATCTTGGCGCATGTCGCGACGCCATCCTCATGCTTGCCACGTGCGTGTTCGTCTTGGATCTATTTTTACTTGCTCCGTTTCCAAGTGGTTCATTGACGTGGTCGCTGCCATCCTCATGCGAGTCGACTACGCGCTTGCCGCCCTCGTCCATGCCACCGCCGCCTTGACAAGCGATACATTCTCCCTCTCGCGATCCATCCTCGTCGACCAACACAATACCAAGCGCCGCGCTAGTCCGCCGCTCCCCGCCGCCGACATGCTCGAAATGACGTGGGACGCCGACTTGGCTGCCAAAGCCATGACGGTGTCCCAAACGTGCGTATTTGCCCACTCGGTCGACGGCTACGGCCAGAACCTCTTTTTGAGCAGCAATGGCGCCGATGACACCCCTACTGTCACGATGGCACTGAATGCGTGGGTCGACAGCGAGCTTCCGGCCTCGCTCATGACGACGCTCGTGGCCCAAGGCAGCCACATTGGCGCGGGCACGTACAACCACGCGTCGCAAGTGCTCTGGGGCGCGTCGAACCGCGTCGGCTGCGGCTACTCGGTGTGCAACATTGGGTTCTTCATGGTGTGCAACTACCTCGCACCGGGGAATTATGTGGGCGAGCCGTGGTACACGGTCGGCACGGCCTGCTCGGCGTGTCCAAGCAGCGCCCCAAATTGCAACAATGGGCTCTGCTCGGCAACGACCGCGTCGAGCAACAACGTCGCGTCGCCGCCGGCAAAAAACGCCCCCGCACCGCCGCCGCCACCATCGTCAGCGCCGACCACGACGACCCCCAATAATTCAAATCCAACGACGTTGACCCCAACCGTGACGACAACGATGTCATTACCTCCAGCCCAGGACTCAACTCCTCCACCACCGACGACGGCGCCATTGGCCAAAACCCCGAGTCCCGTCCCCACCACCACGATGGAAGGTGGACTTGCCGCCCCGTCCTCGCCGGCCACGACCCAGCCCACGTCGCATGCAGGCCGCGCTGTCGTCACGCTCTCGGCGATGGGCCTGCTTCTCGCCGCGATCGACAACTTTTTGTAGACGATACCACGACGTCGATGTAATCCACCATCTGGTTTGATAAGTTTGAACGAGGTCTGGTTGACAATGAATGCGTCAACATGGTGTTACAACCCGACGACGCGCGGGCCAATGCGAAATGTCATGAGCTGGCTCTGGGCCGAGTAAAAGAGATCGGTGGCATCGGCGACGCGCGCCGCGAGTTCCGCGTGCGGCCACGTCCTCCACGCGTCGTCCAAGAGCCCATTCTTGACGAGGCGCGCGGCCGAGACGGTCTGGGTCGCCGCGACGCATGTGACGGGGTGCAGGCCGCTCACGGTCACGTCGACGGTGTGTTCGGCCGCATGTGGATGCAGCCGCACGCGGAGGAGGAGCCAGGAATTGCGGATGCGCCGGCCAAACCCAAACGAGAGGCCGTGCCAGTGCCGCTCGTCGCGGCGGTACCGCCGTCGCCGACCGCTCCGGAATTCATACTGCAGCTTCACGACGCCTGAGTAGATGGTGTGCCATTGCCGCTGGCCGCGCCACCGCCGCACATTCGTCTGGATACACTGCGCGGCAATGCTCCGTCGGACATGCATATCCATGTCCTTGAGCACGAAGCGGTACATGTCGAGCCGCGTGAGGATCCACCGGTCGCATCGCACAGCCAAGAACGGTGCGTTTGGGTACACGCCGTACGCGACGAGTGTAAACGGGTCTTGGAACCAGCCGACGCCCGTGGGTTTCGTACCCGGCATGTGTCCCAGTGAGTGGTGCGCGTGCGCGTGGTCGTAGACGGCTTGGTGGTACTGCATGCGACCGATGTAGCCTCGAAAGATGCGTTGGATGGTGGTGGCGGCTGCGGCTTGGCGCTGGTCGATGCGGCGGCGCAGTGCCGCTTCCTGCCGCTGGGTTTGCTTGCGCAGCGCGACGGACGCTGCCAACCGAACACAGTCGGCGCGGACACGTGCAAGCTGCACGCGTTCGTCCGCGAGGAACCGAGTCCACTCGCGCTCGGACATTTTCGTGCATGGATGGACGAGGACGCGACCGACGGGGGCCTGGCCAGCCACGAGTAGTTCAAATCCGTGCGTGGTGTACTCGACCCAGAGCTGGTGCACGACAAGGTCACACAAGACGGGCCATCGGAATCGTTCCTAACGTCAACGTCATGCGACGATGGCAAGTGCAGCGATGGACAGACGAGGACGCGATCGACGTAGTCGGGTGCGAGTAGGTGGAGAAGGGCGGGTGGGACGTGTGCGCAGAGAGACGTTGCGTCGGCCGAGACGTCCACTGCCGCAACTTGCATGCAAAAATCCATTAGCACCTGATGCGAGGATGATGATGCGAGTCGACAATGGAGGGTCAGTACATGAATCGTCACGAGACAGCGAAAGAAGCGCATGCCGCGGTAGTTGAGGACATGGACGCCGCGAAAGGCAGCGGGATAACGCACGACGAGCCGATCGGGCTAAGTAAGTGGTCAAGAAGCGCCCGACTTGCGACCTCATGCACCTCCCACCGAAGACAAGGAAGGACATGTCGAAACCAAGTGACCCAGTGGGTACCTGCGTGGCGGCAATTGTGTGGCAGCTGCAACCAGCATGAAGCAAGAAGAAGAAATGAGAGACGACGCACCTCGTGGCGGAGATAGAGCGGCGCCGTGATGGCGGGGATCATGCGCCTGAGATCATCCACGCGGACGACGACGCGCCGGCACTCGCATGTCTCGGGGATGTAGACAGAGATGGCCAGGGCGGGATTGGAAGTGTCATCTTGCTTGAGGTTGGGGTCCTCTTCTTCGACGGTCAAGACGACCCTCGCGGAGGCGCCGGGGATGACTTGGGCGCGAGTGAAGAGATGAGCGGGGCGATCGTGGAGGAACCAACGGCGGCGGGGTGGGTCGTCTGCATAATCACGAGTGTCCACGTTGGTTGATGCTGATGGCGGCTTGGAAGGCAGTGTCGGCGTGCCACTTGGGTGCGGTGGCGAAACATCCGCATGGTGTAGTGTCCGCCGACTCTTGAAATGAATGAGCGCGCCGCGTACCTTGATGGCCACGTCAGCGCCGTCGACGACCGCGACGGGTGGCGCCGATGGGATTTCATCCAGCAGCTGCCGCGCTCGCGTCCACAGGGCCAGGCACCGAGTGAAGATGCTGGAGGAGGACCTAAGTTGACGATGTTTCTGTGGAAACAATGTCATAGAGGAGACGCACGGCTCGAGATGCAGCGCATGCAAGTCGTTATGCAGAGTGGCGAAGGAACGCTCGAAAGCGAGCTTCTTGGCGGCGCTCAATGCCGGTGGCGGCGCAGGCATCGACGATGGCAACGTGATTTTCTCGGAGGGCTTCTTTGGTTGATAAGTCTACGACGAGAGTCAGGATGGTGTGATTGAGATTGTGGAGTACGATGACGACGGCATGGAGCTTCTGGAGGTGGGTTATCCATTCTTGCACGTCGGGCAATGCGATGGGAGAGTCGTCGGGGGAAGGAACTGGCGACGAGGAGTTCATCAGGTGCGCATGCGACGCATATTCTTTTATGAGAGGCACAGGAGATGCACATTCATGCTCACGAGTATCTGGGTTGCTGCCGACTGAAAGTAACATGGGAGGGGCTTCCGAAGGTTGCACTTGGTTCGTGGACTTCTTGTCACCGGATGGTCTTGTCTTGATGGAATGGAGAGTCGACTTTCGGGGTGCTACATTTCGATCGACAGGTGGACGTGCATGTGAGGATTCCCGCTGTGTGAACGTGGCAAGCGAAGGGAGCTTGCGCTTCGCAGCGAGGAGCACACTCGACAATTTGGTCCCGCAATGGGGACAGAACTTGGAGATCATGCGGCAGGCTCCACGGCAAGAATGGCAAAGAGGATGCTCTTCCTTCATCAGCACGTGTGGAAATGGTGTCCGTGGTGGTGTTCCTGCAGTCCGATCAAGGACCATGGGCGGCATCCGTTGTGCGGCATGCGCGGCGCGCGCTCGTGCTGAAACCGATAAGCTTCACTGGTCGAATTTGATTGGGTTATACATAAAATATTTTCAGCCAATAGACACGCAGAATTCATGGTTTTCGAAATCCACGTCGTCAAGCGAAAAAATCCAATCGTGATGGGGATCGCTGACGAAGAAGCGGAGCTGGTCCGCGAAATGATCGAATTCCTCGAGCGCGGAGTGCCGGAGGTGCTCATCCACGCGCACCACCAACTTGAGAATGCAGAGCGGCGATGGATTCGCATGGAAGCGCAGGAGGAAGAAACGGGCAAGTCCATGAAGGCCAAAGTTAAAGTCGAGGTAAGCACGAACGCGACGTCACGCGGCGTTGACTGCGCATAGGGACACCTGATTGCAGACGCCGAGATCGAGGTCAACTTGCGGAGGGGGTATCTCGTGAATGTCAAGTGCGACTGCACCGCTCGAAGCCTCGTCGTTCACGCATGCCTAGGTTGCAGCAACGTTGTGTCCTGGATCAATTGCTTGAATTCCACCGCATCTTGCAATCGCAGTACCGCCACATGGAACACATTACGCAAGCCTTGCGCACGCAATTGCCAGCACTCCCAAGCGACGATCATGGTGCAGGGGACGGCAACCTTCCTGCCGTCGGTACTCTGGTTCATCACGTCGTCGAAGTCAGTTCCATTGGCCGTCTCCATACATCACACGTGTGTAGGAATTAAGCAATCTCTGCCAAGAGCTTCGCAAAGGCGGGTACGCCGTGCGTCTACCCAGCAAGCGCCGCTTTCCCTATTGCACTCAACTCGACCACGTGTGTCATCTTCCTCATTCGTTCCTCATGCAAGTTGCAGGCCTTCCAGCCCCCTCTGCCTTCCGACATGCTTGTGGATTTCTCTGTCCACCAAGCCCGCTTGGTCCGTTGGATTTCCATGTGAATTTCTCACACTGGGCGGTAGCTCATTGACGCGTTTGTGCTGACGCCGTCGACCAAGCCCGTGGACGATGTCTTGAGCGCCGCCAGCAAAAAGGAATTTGTCGGCCAAGTCACGTACGTCGTTGTGACTTGAGAGACGACTGCGATGGTGTCAGGATCTTTCGGGGTCAGACGGTCGAAGTGGTCAAGCAGACGAGTGTGACCATGGACCTGCCGGGTTTGGACGACATGCTCACGAGCCTGGACACGGTCGTCGCGCGATTGCTTCATGTCCGGGACCAAGGCGACGCGCTCTTGCAATGCTACACGATGCCACCCACGACGTCCTTTTGCCGACTCTCGGTCGATGCCTAATTCATTCCTTCTGGCACAACCTTACTTGTTGGGAGCCAGGACTTTGGGATGGATTCGTATCATTTGTGTCACGTGCAAAGTGCATGCAGTCAATATGTCGAAGGATGCAAGCCATAGCAAGATGATAGTATTCGAGGGGAGATGTAGTTTATTGATACTTACTGCTCATAGGGCGCCTCTTGCTGCTCCCGCGGTATCTAGATCCTACTGGCCCTAGTAAGATGGTGGTATTCGAGGTACATGTGGATGGAAGAGCCACACTCGAGATATGTGGAGGGGGCACAAATGAGCTCGTGTGCAAAAACTGACTCGCACGACTTGACACAATTTTTTTTGAATATCGTCTTTGGACTAATTCGAATGGGCAAATATGCACTTGTCGCCAAATTTGCACGCGCCGGCTTTGAATTGGGCACACGCGCGCTTGGGTTTCTCGACCTTTTGCTTCTTGGCGTTCGTTTCCGCATGGCCAAACGAGCACGTGTCCCCACGGAAGCAATTTCCGCGCAAAAAATCATAGCACACGCGCACGGGGGCAAAGTGTTCCTTCTTTGTGCGCTTCCGCATGAGATGCCACTTGCCCTGCTTGTGTTCTGCCAACTGATCGGCGCTTGTAAAGTCCTTGGAGCAGAGTTTGCACGACAGCGGCACTTGAGCAATCGCGCCGTGCGCCGCCGATGCCTTGTGTTGTTGGAAATCCGCCAAGTCCTTCCCGACAAAACCACACGGCTTGCACGCGAAAGGCACCTTGCCGACGATCTTAGGCGCTGGCGCCGCGGGCGCGGCCTTGGACTTGTGTGTGGATACATTGCTCGATTGACAAGATGCCTTGGGGAGGAGCTCAGCCGGCAAAGCTGGCACGGCCTCGTGCTGGTACACTGATAGATTCAAAATCGCCGGCGTCGAGTCTTCGTCGTCATCCTCGTCATCGTCTTCGTCACTGGAGCTGTCACTCGACTCCAACTGGGCCTCCAGCTGCTTGATCTGGTCTTCCAAGTCGTCCGTCTTGGCCTTCGCAGCGAATGGCAGGTCCGCCGACTGCTGCAATCGCTTTGCGATCGGCACGACGTCTCGGCCGCGCTTTTCGCCCATTTTCTCCTTGCGCTTTGAATTTCCGCTTGAACGTGTCAGCCAATCGAAATCTCGTATTTTTGAGCCTATGGGCGTGAAGATATCCACCAATCAAACCTCGCTGTGAGTAGCCAATCAGCGCGGCGTCACAACCATCATTCTGTGACACACGTTCTGTTTTGCCCCACCCAACAAACGCCGCACTCATCCTTCTCCCATGACTCGGCTCGCGTACACTGCGCTCTTCTTCGTGAATGCGATTCTCGCGACGGCCCTGCGCGCCTTTGGGAATGGTCTACTCTGTTTCACCTCCATGGGGAGTTCCTTATCGTTCTCATCCGCTAGGTTTCCTCAAGCATTTATGGTCCTTCGACACATGCACGGATGACCTGGCAAATCCTCACTGCGTGGGGAATCAAGCCGTCTATCGGTACGCCGCACTCGCATGCCTCTATGCATGACCTTCGTCTTTGCCCAGAGCGAGTTTTGCCATGAGTGTCTTCTTCTTGATCATGACGGCAGCGAGCGCCCTCTCGGACCGCGGCTTCAACAACTGTTGTTGCCTCTGGTGCTTTCAACTGCCCATGTATGGGACACTCTTTGTTGGCTCCTACGTCCTTCCCAACGGTAAACATCGTCGTTCACAATTCCCACGGCTCAATACAACGGCGTAGATTTCTTCTACGGCTTTGCTTGGGTCGCGCGCCTCTCGTCGGTCGTATTCATCCTCCTCCAGATTTTCATCATCATCGACACGACTTGTAGCCCCATCTCTCCTTCCTGCCACCACACACCACTCGTTTCCCTAGACAATGTCCGCGACTTCCTCCTCGAGAAGATCGAAGCAGCCGACGCCGATGAAAGCAGATCCTTGCTCTCCAACACCACCACGTCCTATGGCTGTCTCTGGTTCGCCATCATCACCCCCTTTTGTGCCTCTTACCCTCTTTTCGACAGGAAAAGTCTCTTTTTGGGACTGATCGTGCTCTCCCTCGGTGGATCCCTCGTTGGCATTGGTTTCCTCGTACACCTTTCCATGCAGAGCTTTCCTCCCATCTCTCTCTCTTGTCGTAGTATCACTACTTTGACGCGTGCCGCATCGGGACGGTCTTTACATCGATCACGCTCGTCGCCGTGCTGGCGATTTCGGGTCTCAGTGGTACATTGAAATCTCCTCTGCCACCCCTTTTAGTCTCATCTCGACGCAGCGACTGCATGGATCGGTGCGGGGCTGCTTCCACCGGCCATCTTTGCCCTCTACATTGTCTTCCTCGCCTACGAATCCCTCAGTGCCAACCCCAACGCGACTGTTCGACGACGGCATTGCAATATGCTCTCACATCTCGCCTCCATAGTGCAATCCGTTTTTGCAATACCAAGCCAGTTCGACGCTCAACACTGTCGTCGCCGCCATCATCGGAGCTGCCACCATCACATGGACGAGGTAGATCTGAGGCGACTTGTCTTTTTGACCTCGTCGCAGCTGGTCCACGGCCGCGTCTCTCATTCGGTTGGATGTGGACGACGACGACGACGGCGACGAGAATGACCCGAGCACCGCCTTGGTCAAATCTGATCGAGTACGTCCTGCGTTTCACCGTCGTCAGCATCCTGTCCCCACGTTAGGCCATGCCCAAGTCAGACGAAGTTCCGAGTTGGCAATTCCATTTGATCATGGTTCTCGGGGCCATGTACATGGCGATGGTGCTGACGGAATGGGACACGGCGTCGGGGTACACGTTTTCTGACTCGAAAAATTATTTGCTGGATGATATTGGTGGGGGTAGGGTCCAAGACGGCGCAGCCATGTGGGTCCACATTGCCTCGCAGTGGTTCATCATTCTATTGTACACGTGGTCCCTCGTTGCGCCGCACGTTTTCCCCGACCGCACCTTTGGCTAGATGTAGTCATGCAGGAGCAGCGCGAGCCGATTGCTCGTCGGCGCGGCGCCTTGCAGCTTCCCGTGGACGCCCACAATGGTTTCGAGGAGCACGCCGCTGCGATAAACCATAAAAAGAGGCAAGTCGTGTGCTCGAATCGACGCGTCGGCTTCTTCGCGCTGGACCACAAGGAACTAGACGAGATGCCGCACGATGGAGAGAGTGGAGGGACTCATTTGTACCTGGGTCATAGGGTATTCACGGGAGAGACCTTCGAGGATCTGGTTCACGGCCGCGCACATGTAGTTGTTCTATGCGACGAAGGGGGGCGGGTGATCATGTAATTGTTCCGGAAAGACGAGACAAACCTCGTCGCTCATGTGCACGACGACACATGTTCGCGGATCGGCGTCATCGACGAAATCGACAAACTGAAACGCCGTCGCGTAGGTCAAAGACCCATATGTAGGAGCTCTAATGGAGACTAAGACATCGACACTGCGACGAGAGAATGCATACCCCGAGTTGACTGCCGACTTGATTTCAGCAACGCGCTTGGCGCAGTAATTCTGAAGGACGGCGTCGTCTTCAAACTCGTCGAGCAAATCGTCGTCGCTGTCGCGGTCATTCTCGCCCGGCGCATTGTTTGCATTTGCGACGTGGGCTTGAGGCTCGACGTGTCCCTTGGCAATTCGGGCCAAGACCGCCTCCCGCACGGCGGCGTCTTGGTGGCGCTCCTCGGCCTTCGACTTCTTGTATGCCTTGTAGTCCGTGAGAACGCCTTTCGGTCCCGTGAATGTCGATTTCTTGAATTGGCGGCGTTTCCCTTGCTTGGAGACATTCTGTTGCTCTTGCCATGGCCCGTACGGATCGTGCACGGACGCTGGGAGCGACTCGTCGTCGTCGCTAGGAGAATCGGAAGTCGTTGGGCGTGCTGCGTGAGTGTCGAGGACATGTCGTACCTTGCCTCCGAATCCGAGTTCACCTTTCCGCCAAGTTCATCTGCTTCGCGATCTTTATACACATCGTGGCGAAGGAAGAAGTCGTCCATGACTGCGGACAAAGTGTGCGCGACTGATCCTGGATCTGAAAATTGTCGAAACCCGAGAACAGGATTTCGACACCAAAACTTCAAGATTTTGACCAATCAGAGCCCGCCATGAAAAGCCACGTTCCAAGTCCACGGGTTTTTCTGCGGTGATTCAATCGCCGCCATGTTGGGCGAGGGACACAATAAAGAAATGAAGCCGTGTTGTCTCGAGACGTCATAATAAAGCTAAACTTAACCCTTGCCCGATTGCTTCATCAGCCATTGGATCACTTGATCAATGTTGACGAGGCGAAGCGCCGAAATGGGAATGACAAGCCACGGGTTGTCGACGATATAGTCCAAGTTCAATTCACGGATCAATTCGGGCTCTGAGATGTGGGGTTCCAAATCGATTTTGTTGGCCAAGACGAGAAGGGGCGTGGTGGCCAATTCTCTGTAATACATCAATGAGTCTACGATTATCGAAACAAGAAGGGACACCGCACCTGTCTTCCAAAAGGCGATGGAGTTCCTTTCGGGCCAGCGAGATTTGATCAAACTATACACATCATATACATCAGAACACGAAGGATAAACCACCAAGGACGTACCGCGTTGGCATCAACCACGTAAATAATGACATCACATCCTCGGGTGTAGCGACCCCACTCGCTGCGATATTGCGCCTGGCCACCAATATCCCAACATTTCATCTGAACCCCCCCTTTCTTGACGAGTTTCACGTTCAAGCCAATCGTCGGACATGTTTCCACGGGGTGTCCCATCGCCATCACGTTCAAGAGGGTCGTCTTACCACTACAAACACACGAATGAGTCTTCACTGTCGTTCCACAACGCGTCGTCGAGGTGTCGCTCCTCAACGGGCGCATAGTCAGCGAGGACACCGTACCTGTTTTCAAGACCCACGAGCACCACTTCAAGCTTCTTCGTATAGAACGCTTGCAGCATGCGTTGCAAAATTCCCCCCATGATGCGCCGTTGACTTGCCTTCTCTCGACTGTCTTCCGGTGTGAGGCAAAACTCAAAGTGGAAATGGCTGGCATAAAGTTTCACAGGGGCTTGCTCCTCTCGCATAGAAATCCGCCTACAATTGCGTATACGTTGTCAGAGGTCGGCGAATCCTTCGACGCGGAAAATGGGACGCTTCTCTGACTGGCCATACAAATTTTAAGTTCAATATCCATATCCGGATGTTTCAATCGCCCCACCCATACGAATTCATGAATGACTTGTTTGTTGTATTAGAACACATGGTATTTCAGACGACTCGGCATTTTTTAATGCCTTGGTTTTTCTATGCTCTCGAAAAAAAGAAGGGGTTATCCGGATACCATCATTCCTGTGGGTGTCAATGAATCGATTGTCATTGGTTAAAATGTGGCCAATCTGACGGCACTCAATACGGCCCTCGAAAAACCGCGAAACGACCTCGAAGGGGCACTTGCGAAACCCATCTCGATTGCTGGCGCGAGCGAGGCCGCCTTGAGTCGTCGGGACGCCGCCGCTGTGTGTGGATCCACCAATGAACAAGTACGAAGTCTTGGGGATCGTTGGGGAAGGGGCCTACGGCGTGGTCCTGAAATGCCGGAACAAAGAAAACGGCGAGGTCGTCGCGATCAAAAAGTTCAAAGAGAGCGAGGACGACGAGATCGTGCGGAAGACGACGCTGCGCGAGGTCAAGTTGCTCAAAATGCTCAAACAAGAGAACATCGTGAACCTCAAAGAAGCCTTCCGACGGAAGGGGAAACTCTACTTGGTCTTTGAGTACGTCGAGAAAAACTTGCTTGAAGTGCTCGAAGAAAAGCCGACGGGCCTCGACCCCGAGCTCGTCCGACGGTACGTCTACCAGCTCAGTCGTGCGATCCACTACTGCCACGAAAACGGGGTCGTCCATCGCGACATCAAACCCGAGAACCTCCTCGTGAACCCCAACTCGGACCATTCGCTGCGCCTCTGCGACTTTGGATTCGCGCGCATGATCGCCGACGACCACTCACAAGAGCTCACAGATTACGTGGCGACGCGGTGGTACCGGTCCCCGGAATTGCTGCTCGGCTCGACCAAATACGGGAAAAGCGTCGACATTTGGGCGATCGGGTGCATCATGGGCGAGCTCCTCGACGGCCAGCCCCTCTTTCCCGGCGAGAGCGAAATCGATCAACTCTACATGATTCAAAAGATGCTCGGCCCACTCACACCCGAACACATGGAGCTCTTTCTGGCCAATCCGCGCTTTGCAGGGCTCAAGTTCCCTGACATGACTCGGCCAGAAACCCTCCAGAAACGATTCGTGGGCAAAATCCCCAAGCGGGCCATGGGGTTCCTCAAAGGGACGGTGCAACTCGGGCCAGATGAACGCATGACGTCGTCCGAATGCGTAAACCACCCCTATTTCGAAGGCCTCGAGAAGGAGATGGAGGACGCCAAGTGGAACAACCAGCAACACGTGAGCCCACAAACCAAGAAAGACGAACCAACTGTACATGCCGCCGTCGCGCCAGCCATCGACGACAGTGCGTTGTTCGACAAAGCATCAAAAGCCAGAAAAGAGAGTCCGCCAGGTGGCGTGTGTCCCGCCGACGCCAAAAAGACGAGCACGTCGTCCCAAGCGCCAAAGAAGAAGCGCGAAAACCAACGATCGAAAGACAAGATCGTCCCGACGCCGACCGATGGCGACGCCGGCAAGGAAGCGCGCGGGTCCATCCGGACGGTCGAATATGGCAACGACACAGACGACGAATGCATGCCCAAGGGAGACTCGTCACGGAAAAAGTCGTCGGCCAAAGGATCCAAGCAGCAGCAGCAGCGTGGCAGCACCGCGGACGAGAAGCCGACACCCGGCGGATTGAGTTCCGTGCCGAAACCAGACAAGAGCACGAATGCCACGACGCCACCCCCGACAAAACAAAACGGCGGGTCGGCCAAATCGATTTCGTCGTCCGGGTCCACGACATCCTGCAAAGCAACGTCCAACACAGCGCCCCTTGCGACCGCGGCCTCGACCGGCGGCGCGTCGGCAGAGACAAGTCGGCGGAAAAAGTTCTCGGCACTGCAGAAAGCTGACAGCAAGCGCGAGAAGCGATCGGGGGGAGCCCCGCCGCGGCAAGACGTGGACGTCAAAGCAAAGTCTGCCACGACGCTGCCCAAATACCAGCCGTCCAAGGACGTGGACGGGAGCGGCGGCAGCAACGGCGGGTGCGCGGCGCTCCGAAATGGACAGAAACACTTGCCGCAATTGGCGCACCCGATGGACGCCGACGGCGACACCGAAGGCGAGTGCGACTGGGAAGCGGAAGTGGTCGCGCCGCCGAGGAAGTCGCACCATCACGGTGGACTCCAACCGCTGCGGAACCCGACGAGCTTTCTCGCGGCCGATGCAAAAGATTGCAGGGACGACTGTGACTATTACAATACAAAGTAACTTATCCCCATCCTCACCACGACGACATTGGTATCATCTATCGACCTGCATATGAAAAAAGATAGGATCGTATTATCAGGGGCTTAAAAGACGACGTCGGCATCGGCGGTGGGTTCGAACGCCGCCATGATGTCTTCGTCGGACGGCAATTTGTACGACGAGACGGGCGCTTCGATGCCGGCGGCAGCGGCGGCGGCGGCCGCGGCTTCAACCTTGGCTTGTTCGAGCTTGGCAAACTCAATCTTGTTGGCTTGGACCTTCTTGATGCTACAAGGGAGAGTGATCATGATGGACGCAAGAGAATGCTGCAACGCACCGGACGAAATCTTCGCGTTCCAACTCGTCCAATTCACGGACGATGTAGTCGATGATCTTGTCGATGCGAGGGATGGTCACGTTGTCCAACGCGTTCACGCGGCGGTTCGTCACCTTGAGCGCTTCGTCCAGCGTAACAAAGGACGTCTGGAGCGACGCCAGCTTGACGAGCGCCTTGAGGAGGACGCGGAACTTTTCGCGGCAGTTTTGGATCTTCCCACCACCGCCTGTCAACCCAATATTTTCGGCCTTCTCGCGGCTCGTCTCGATCTCCGTGAAGACGGGCAGCTTGACGCCGGCAACGTTGTCGATGCGGTTTTCTAGTCGGATTTCCGCGGTCGTGACCGATTCGATGACTTTGTGTCGGAAATCGCCGGCGGCATATTGCGCCTGCGAGAGCGAGAAGAACGCGTCCGAGGCTTCTTGAGACATGGCCATCTTGGTCTTTTGGATTTCGCGAAGCATCGCTTGGAAGCGCATCTTCAACGCATCGGCCTTCTTCTTCAAGAGTTCAAAACCTTGTGGACGAGTGACATCGAGGACAGTGCGGCAAGATTCCTACCTTTCTTCGCAGCAACACGCTTCGCCTTGAATGTCGTCAAGTTCCTGCATGCAGACATGTCATGCGACGTCAAGACACAGGTACCTACATGCGCGTGGGGGGGGGCAAAGCCGACATGGTGGATCCGTGGGCGAGGAAAGATTCCGCACACGACGACTCCAGGCAGCAGCAGCGAAGTCAATCACCCCAGATTTTAAGCCGGCTGCGTTGGAATTGTTTAAAACAAATCCCATACACCGAGGAGGTTGTTGTCGTTCTGTTTTAAACGATTTCGAACATTCGACAAAGTAAATTTGGACACTCGGCAAAGTTGACTGCCACTCCCAAAGCGTTTTCTCGCTCGCAGACCCGGTCAAGCGCGCCGAAAAGATCGCGGCAGGAATGCCCCACGGCCTCTGCATGATCGCGCTTCTCCTATGCATGAGCACACTCACCCATGCACTTGTTATTGACCCTTCCACACCCTCTGACGTGGTCAAGAAAGCCTTCCACGTAAGACGACGCTCCCTTTTCCATGCCGACTTGTCCTCGTAGTGCGGCCCGCAACAACCCATCGGCTCGTACTATCCCTACGAAATCTACCAGCAATGCAACTTTACAAACACATCCGATTCCGTGCACATTGTCAACACGACCCTCGACGCCGCCTCCATCTTCGCGGACAAGGCAGGCGGCGATCTCTCGTCCCACATTGAGCTCTGCTTTGCCTTGCAAGGGCCAAGCACGTTGTTTGCGATGGAGAACGCGACCATCGCGTCGTCGGGTGTCTATGTCAACAGCCAAAACATCACCGTCGACAAACTCAGCCGCATCAACACGACGGCACGCGGCCTTCAATTCGGTCCTGGCTTCAGCACCACCCTCTCGTTTGGCAGTGCGTATGGCGGCATGGGCGGCGCGTCGCTCTCCCACATGTTCACACGGCCATCAACATGCTCGGAGGTTGATATTGAGACCGCCATGAGCGCGCAATCGATCGGGGACCTCAAGGGCAGCCTCTACGACTTTCGCGGGTTTGGCAGCGGCGGCGGGGCCGACTCGACACGCGGCGGTGGGTCTGTGCAGCTCGCCGCGGCACTTGCGCTCCACCTCGATGGCATTATCGATGCAAACGGAGGCTTTGACACTGACATGGGGAGTCGGTCTGGCTCTGGTGTGCCCCATCCCTTGGCCACGAATCGTCACATCCACATCGTAGGAGGAACCATCGTCCTGCGCGCCATTTCCATCTCTGGCAGCGGCGCCGCCGAAGTCCGTGGCGGCAATGCGACCAAGTTAGAAAGCGACCATGGCGGCGGGGGGGGCGGCGGCGGGGGCCGGGTCGTGCTCGACTATTCCACGTCGCGCGGCAGCATTGCCGTGCGCGCCCTCGGCGGCACGCACGCGCACCTCGAGCCAGACTTGTGGTGCCAAGAAGGCGGTGCAGGCACGTTCCTGGAAATTTCGCGCCAGCAGCAGTCGACGCTCGACGATCACGTGGACGTGCGGGAGGGCACGATTTGGATCGAAGGCCACAACCGAGCCAACGCTTCGGAAGGGCTCATGGCAGGCACGCCGCTCTTCCGGTTCACGACCCATCGTGAGCGGATGATCGAATCATGGATGTTGCATCTTCGTGTGACGGGGCGCGCGTTGCTTCTTGCCAGCACAGTCGAGCTCGCGGTACATCAAAGTCATCTGCCCCCACACGTCTCATGGCGATCATGCGTAGGATGCCAACACCTCGCTTGTGGTGGGTCACACACTATATGAATGTGTCAAAGTTGTCTCATGCGAGGTGCGTCGCTAGCTCGAAGCGGGGTCGTTTTGGGCGACACTAAACTTCAACGATCGAATCCAAATCGGCGCGACCAATGTAACGTTGGAGGTGTTGCACGATGCTTGAATGGATCGTGTGACCCAAGGGCTAGGGATGTCTCGGTCCACTCTCAAACCACTTTCTACCGCAGGACGTGGTTGTATCTGGCACGATCGTCCTCGTCTCCAAGGGCGCCGTGGTCGCCGTCAAGTCGCTGACCGTCACGAGTGGCTTCTTTGACTCGGACGGAACCATCCGCGCCGACGAATCCATCGATGTCGATGTCCAGTACGACGTCTCACTTGGCGGCCACGTGGAAATCGAAACGCGACAAACGGGTCGCGCCTTTTACGCCAAGTTGCGCAGCGCCGGCAGCGTGTCGATGCAGGTGGACGTCAACAGTCGGCTCTTGGTCCCTCTTGAGGTACATTGTGTCGACGACGTGATGGACGCGATTCCATGGCTCTGTATAGATTCAAGCGAGCGACAATGCGCGGGTGACGCTCTCGTCGCTCTTTCGCGCCGTGATGGTGCGTGCGGCCGACATTGTCGTCCTCGGCCACCCCACTGCCATCCCGATCCAAGGCATGTCGCCCATCTGCCAGCCATGGTCGACCCAACCGAGCGTCTGCGCTGCTTTGTTTCCCGATGGCGAAACGTACGCGCTCCGGCTCTTGGCCACGGGCTCGGTCGTGCTCAAGGACGCCGTCGCTGCGTCGTCGACGTTGATTTGCAGCCCCGCAGTCTCGGTCGAGGGCACGCTGGTGGCCGACGGACTCGGCTGCGTTGACAGCGGCCGCGGCCAGAGCGACGCCGTGCATGGCGCGAGTGGCGGCGCGGGCCACGGCGGCGACGGCGGCCACGTCATGCCATACAAGGAAGGCGCAGGGCATGCGTACGAAGCCACGACGTGGCCGCAGTGGCCTGGCAGCAGTGCCGCTTCGGCCGGAGCATTCCACGGCGGCAGAGGCGGCGGCCTCGTCGTCGTCTTTGCCTCGACGGTTCAACTAGCCAAAGCCGGCGTCGTGAGTGTCCGCGGCGGGAATGGCACGGTGGGTGGCGGTGGCGGCGCGGGCGGCACGATCGTGCTGGGCAATGTTGCGCGATTGCAAGGCGAAGGCGTGCTCGATATTTCTGGTGGCGCGGGTTCTGCCCCCGTCGTCGTCGGTGTCGTCCACGAAGAGACGACGCCGTTGGGCGGTGGCGGCGGCGGCGGCGTGCTGTGGGTCAACTACGCCGCAAAAGGCAGCGGCAAGGAGTTTAGCGGCCAAGTGCTCAAGACGGGTGGCCCGAGTCAAGGCCAAGCAGGCATCGACGGGGTGGCCCGAGGCGACGGCTGCGGTAGTGGGTCGGGGGGATGGAATTGCCTCCCGTGCCACCCAGGCACGTTTAGCCCGAAACCTGATTCTGCCTGCGACCCATGTCCCACCGGTATGTCAACCTGGCTGATTTTGGCCTGGCATCTCATCCTGGCGCAGGAACATTTAGCAACACGAGCGGATCGATTGAATGCACCAACTGCTCCAAAGGTACGAGAGAGACGACCCGTGGTTGGTTTTAGTTTGCCAACCATACGACTTAGGCACGTTCACTCCAAACCCAGGCAGCCAAGCCTGTGCCGCGTGTGCAATGGGGCAATATGCACCCGACGACCGCGCGTCCAGCTGTCTACTGTGCCCGCAAGGCACGTTTAGCGACCACAAGGGCGTCGCAGCCTGCACCCTCTGCGCAAATGGCACATTTGCGCCCGGCAACGGCAGTACTGCGTGCAAGCTGTGCGGCATTGGGCAGTACACGCTCGCCCCCGGCAGCGTCAAGTGCCTCCCATGCACGACCAAGCCGTTCAATTCCGAGTACAACAAGGACGGCGGGTGCGCGTACGCGTGCCACAAGGGCCGCATCGCGATCCACGCCAAGTGTTTGACGCCATTCGAAGCATTCATCGAACCGATCGGCGGCGCTGTCGGCTTTATCCTTCTCTGCATGCTCATGGTCTGCATCGTCTTTGGCATGTACAGCTACGTCGCGTACAGGAGCGCACCGCCGTCGTCGTCGTCGTCGACGACGGCCGCCAACACAAAGCAATACCACGCCGTCCGCACGGCCATGCCCCACTCGGACAAGACCCATCTCCCGCGCCTCACCGACCAACAATTGACCTTTCACGTCGCGCGGATGCATTTCCACGGCGTGAATTCGTTTGCGCGGCCATGGCAGCTCCCGACCGACCTTTTCGTGGACGACGCGCTGCGCAAAACCATCTACGAAGGCTCGTACGCGTCGTTTGCGACCAAATGCAACGGCCTCTGTCTCGCCCATGCCAAGGCATGGCGCATCGCCAAGTGGCTCCATCATCTCGCCCGCGTGGTCGCGCCGCCCATCGCGGTCTGGCTCCTCCGACTCTACCAGCGCGCCACGGTCCGCCATTTGTTTAAACTCGTGCAGGAAGACGGGACAGGGTTCTTTCGCGACCTGGACGTGCGTGCGTCGGGCGCGACGTTGATTTTGGGCTACAGGTGCGTGGTGCAAGTTGCGTTTCAAGTTTGTCATCGATGCGTTGCGTAGCGCCGACTATTCGCTCGGGTATTTTGATCTCTTGTTGAGCCCCGACGCCCAGCGCAGCCTTCATGTATCGCCGCCGCTCCTCTTTCTCGCCGCTGGCACTGGCACGTTCCTCGCGCCCTTTCACTTTGACTCGAACGACGCACTTCTCCGCGCCGTGCCGTACCGCGTCGAAATCCTCCGCGATTCCGTCTGGCTCGAATTTGTTGCGACGCTCAACCAGCACTTGCGTCTCGTGACCCCCCACAGCTCGCTCGATGTCATTCTCGACGACGTGGACGCGTTCAATGCGAACGACGTCCTCAATGGCTACAACGTACTACTGCCACTTGGTTGAAAACTAACACGCGATGGGCGGTGTAGGTCGAGTTTGGCGTGTTTCGCAATCACCCCATCGCTGGCAAGTCACATGTCGCGACAGCTGAAAGCTGCTTTGAACCGATGTCCGAGTCCCAGTCGTTGCCACCGCGTGCAAAATGGGCCATCTACGTCGTGAACCGTCGGACGTCGACCCGCCGCCGCCCACTCGCCGCCGCCGCCGCTGTCCCACCGCCCCCAACGTCGTCATGTCGCAACGATCTCGCCAAGACCATGAGCGCCATTCGCTACGAGGCCTTGTATGGCGACTCGTCTACGTTAGACGACCCGATGCAGGCTTGCGCGTCGGACTTGTCCAAAACGCCGCTCTTGCCGAGCCAGGACGACGAAGAGGTCACTGCTTCCTTGCGCAAGATGACAAAGCGTCGATCGATGCAACACTTGACATCCGTGCTTGAACCCTACCGCCATGTCCCCGCTGTGGCCACGCCATTCGCTTGGCTCTTTCCCTACTCGCTGCTCTTCCTCCTCTCTGTCGATCTCTTTACCATCATCTTCCTCCTCGTCGATTTTTTTTGCATCCAAGTGGTGAGCCCCGACCCATTGACGCCGAGCCCAGGCTGTACCCAGGTAGCGATATGTAATTCCCCAGCCGTGAGTGCCTCGACTAGGTGGCCTTTGAATTACTCTTGCTCTGCATGCCAGGCGCGGCCGTCGGCACGCCGCTTCTCGGCGTCGTCTTTGTGCTCCAGCGGCATTCCTTTCTCGGTCGCATGGTACATAACGTCCCTCTTGCAAGTCTGACTGCAGTCGTCGTCTAGTTTGTCTTGTGGAACCACGTGTCCTGGATCAACGTCCTCGTCGCCGTCGTCTGTTTTGTTGTCTTCCACGCCCAGCTCGACTTGCATGTGCTCTTCCTCCTCCTCGGGGTCATGGTCCTCAAGCAGCTGGAAACCCAAGTCGCCCTCTACGTTCTCGCCCAGTTTGAAGCTGCTCGTCATGGCCGCGGCTGGCGCGGTCTCTTCACGACCTACGAGTACTACGACGCGGCCTACCGTCGCTTTTAGCGTAGGACCGTTGGCAAACGTTTTGTTGGTCTTGTCCACTGTTTTTATCTCAGCCACTTCGTGAGGTATGGACTCGTTCTTCCCGGACGACCCATCGGACTTCGACATCAAGTGACGCAATCTTGACTCGCCCAACAACATCGTCGAGGTCTATTTCTACTTAAACCTGCTTGAAGTTGCCCCGAAAGGACCGGCCGGCGTGCTTCTTGTCGATGGGTTTCACACGTGGTGTCTTGCGACTCGACGACCAAATCGCGCCACCGCTGGTCTTTTTGATTGGCGGCAGCGCGGCCGTCGTCGTCGTCGGCTCAAACAAATAGTCGGTGTTGTCGACTTGGATCGACACGAGTGGCGGCGGCGGCTTCTTCTTGGCCGGCCGCGCCGCCAACCGCGCGTCCTCTTCCTTTTGCATGCACCGGACTTCCTTGATCACGTGCTTGGCGCTCTGGAGCTTGTCGAGCTCCCGCGCCGGGTAGTCGATCGGAAACCGGTACGGCCGCCGCGAGAGCTCCATGTCCCCTTGTGTGAGCGAGCCGAGACATTCGCCGTCGAGCTGCCACACTTTGACGATGCGATCGTACGACGCTGTGAGGAGCGTCACAGTCGCGTTGTCGACGATCACTTGGATCGAGTAGACGGCGTCGTCGTGGGCTTGCCACTGATGCACCGCGTCAAGTCCATGGGCGACGTGGACGAGCGGCATGTTGGATCCGTCAAAGTGAAACGTGCATTGGGGCTCGCGACTGAGGTAGTTTTGCCACTCGGGGCCTTCCTTGTTCTTCTTGACGAGCTCGCCGGCATGGACGCGCAGGTTGCGCTGGGGGTTGACGCACTCGACATTCTTTTCGAGCATCGAGAGCCCAAACTCGCGGTCGAGCCGCACGAGGATCGGCTGGAGGTCCCACACGGTCAGCCCGCCCTTGTCGTCACCTCCAATGAGCAAGTACGCGTCGGCACTGGCCGCATGCGGCTTGCGCTGGACGTGCGTCGCGAGCGAGACAACGTGCGGCGTCGAGAGCAGCTTCGTCGCGAACGGGTGCACGAGCCGAAAGCGGCACACGCAACGGCACTTGTACTTGAGCGCGGGCCGCATGGCCCAGAGGCAAACGTTCCCACCAAGGTCGCACGACGCGAGGAGCGGATACGGGTCCAAAAACGTCACGCACGCGACGCCTGTCGTGTGGCCCACACACGTCCCGTCGAGTCTACAAGGTATGTCGTGGGGTTGTCACAATCGAGCGACGAGACTTGACCGACCGGCCAAATTCGTAGTCCCAGATCTGAATCGTGCAATCGAGCGAGCCCGTGGCAATGAGCGAGAGGTTGTGCGAAAAGGCAAGGCTCGTAATGTCGCCCGTGTGCCCACCTGTCATGCGCCGGAGAAGAATGCCATGTTCAGGGTCGCTTTCGTCGTGGATGCACACAGTCGTGTCCCACGACGTGGAGATCACGGTCCGGTATTCGTTGCAATAGTAGAGCCGCGAGACCTCGGCCAGATGCGCGCGGTTGTTGGTCTCGGCGTACGCAAAGCTCTTCATGTAGCTCCCGTTGAGGTAGTCGTAGACCTTGATGTTGCCGTCGTGGTCACCGACGATAAACTTGCGACATCGGTTGTCGAGACAGAGCGCCGTCAAGTCGGTGCCGCTGAGCCCCCTGTAGAGCATGGGCATGACATTGTGTATCGAGAAGCGTACTTGTAGATGCGAATGAGTTTGCCCAAATGGGCGTCCCAGATCTACGACACGAGTGGTGGTGGTTGGATGGTGCCATCATCATCTAATATCGACTGACTACCTTGATGTCAGTGCCAGCCGCGGAAATAAACGTGAGCGAGATGGGATTGAAGAGGACTTCAAAGACGGGAAAGTCGTCGGTGAGCTTGGGGTTGCGGAGCTTTTCGTAGTCAAAGATTGTCATCTACGACAAGCGATCATCCCACCGACAACTCGAGAAACGGTTGAGAGACCCGTTTGCCGCCAGCGACGACGCGCTTGTGGGACGTGATCGACGCAAATGTTTTGATGTCAGTCATGTTGGCATTCTCGGCCGAAAACGTTTGCATGCAAGCAAAATTGCGAATGTCCCAGACCTGCCATCGCCGTCGTGACGAGCTTGACGACGGAGGTGGGTGTCGTCGGTACCTTGAAGACGCCATCAATGTCGGCCGTGATGATCTGCGGCGTGTCGGGGATGATTTCGACGCCGCAGAGCGAGTTCTGATGACCATGGAGCCGCAGGATGAGCTGGTCGACGTACGGGTTCCACACAAACGCGTCAAAGTCAAAACCCGCCGAGACGAGGAAGCGGTACTCGGCCGAGTACGCGAGCGACCGGACTCCCTTTTGATGGCCGTCCAATTGTTGCTTGTGTTTCCCCGTGTTGACGTCCCAGAGGCGGATCGTGCGGTCCATGCTGCCCGATGCGAGCGACTCGAGCGTTGGCAACTATTGTTGTAGCAACACAAAAGTCGAGTTGCCGTGACACAAGAAAACGTTGCTACATACATTGAGCAAATCCAAGACAATGCCGTCGTGGGACCGGACCAACACTTTGCCGTCGCGGCCCACGCCCCCCATGTGATGCTTCTCTTCCATGCGATCGGCGTCCCATGCGTAGATGATGCCGCTCGCGCTCTACGTCATCACCATCACCATGACATATATAATCGGCCTTATGCAGTACCGCCGAGAAGAGCATGTTGGATTGCGGGTACCACCGAAGGCAATTTTGCGACGTTGGCGTGTGGCAGCTCTTGATCAAGCGGTAGGACGTGTCGTCGTAAAAGCGGAGCTGGAGATCGGACGTAGCAACGACATACTGACTCAACTAGAGACGACACTCTTGATGATACAAGCACAAAGAGGATGACATACGCTGTCGATAAACTCGGCACAAAGGACAAACCCATCGGGGGACTTGATGACCTTTTCCAGCTCACAGCGCGAGTTGTAGATCTTGAGATGCTGCGTCCCATACTCGCAGACGGCGAGGCGGTCGTTGGCGGCAAAGTAGTACATGCGATCGATCACGGCGCTGTGTTTCGATGCGTCTTCCCACACCGAGTGATGGTACATCTGGATCGAGTTTGGCTGTTGGCTCTCGAGCCCTGTGTCGACGATGAAGGACGTGAATTCCTCCCATTCCATCGAGCCGTCGCCGTTGATGTCGATCTGCGAGAAGAGTTCACAGAGGTACGCGACGAGCTGAGGCTCTGTCAGTTGATGAAGATGCGATTTGTCGTCTTTGGCGGCGCCGCTGCCCTTGACGAAGCGCAGCATCACGTGGACAAATTCGCCGATCGAGAGCCCGCGCTCCTTTTGCTGGAACTCGTCGCGGAGGGACCCAACCTTGGCCATGTCGATCATCATCATGATGTCCATCGTAAACCCTTTCTCCGGATCACTCTTGTAGTACGACGTGAGTGGATTTGACCGAAATTCGGTCTCGAGGCCTTTGTCGTCGTCGTCGACGCCGTTCGTCTCGCCGCCGCCGCCCGTCGCAATGTCATTCATCTGGACTTCTGTGAGGAAGAGTGACGTCGAGATGATCGATCGACCCTTGCGCTCCACCATGGACGATCGCACAGAGCTGCCGCGGCTCGGAGGCCGGGGCGAGGCCGACGATTTCGCCGCCATGACGGCGTCTCGTCGTGGAAACTTTTTGAATTGGGGCGGCGGTTACAGTCTTAACCAATCAAAACACAGGACGATACAAGTGTAGATTAACAAGAAGCTACTGCTTCTCGGGCGGATGGTTATCTTCCTCGTCCCCCACGAGCTCCAAAATTGCTTCTTGAATCTTGGTGGCTTCGTCGTCGCGGCCGGCCGCGCGCAATGTTTCCGCGAGGTTGTGCATCGTCGTGATGGTTTCCACATGCAGCTCACCAAGGGACGCGCGGCGGATGTCGGCAGCGCGGCCAAACAAGTCGAGCGCAGGGTCAAACTTGCCGAGCTCCTTGTACACGATGCCGAGGTTGTTGTACGCAAGCGCGGTGAGCGGACTCGAGGGGCCGACCTTCGCTTCGAGGCGCTCGACGGCGTCCACGAGCATATCTTCCGCCTTGGCTTTCTTGTGTGTGTGCCAGTACAAGATGCCGACGTTGCACATGCTGATCGCAATGTCGGGGTGGTCCGCGGCGAGGATGTCGCGACGCACGCGGAGGGATTCTACACAAATGGTGAGGAGGGGGCCGTCGTCATCGCTATTGCCGACCCTCAAAGCATTCGAGCGCAAGGTCGAGGCTCTCAATCTTCTTCATGCCCGTAAGCGCATGCGAGTGCAACCGATGGACGCCGCCGAGGTTGTGGAGCGTCGTCGCCCACGATGCATGGTTCTCGCCCACGCATGCCTTGTACACGCGCAGCGCATGCTCGTACGTCGCGATCGATTCCTCCAAGAGACTCAAGTTCTTTTGCATCAACGCCATGTTGTTGAGCGTGCTCGCATACACAGGATGTTCTTCGCCAAAGTGCACCTTGACCGTGTCGCGGCAAATCTCGGCGATTTCGAGGCCCGAGACAAAGTCACCCTTCCTGCATCGTGTACATCCACTCGTTAGTCACCTCGTGGTCGTCGAAATGGACATCAAGCGCAACTTACGAGTAGAATTCGCGGATCTTTTGTTGCATGCCGGCAATCTCAGATTCGACGGCATTGAAGTCGGCCTTGCGTCCGGGCGTCGACGTCACAGGCACGTGGATCGTCGAAAAGCTGCGAGACGCCGTCAAGGGAGCAGCGGCGACGCGCTGGACAGGCATGCGGAGGGCCGTCGCTCGTCGGAGGACACGGATAGTTGACACGGCGCGGTGCATGAGACTCGACCACCGAAAGTTTGCAAATGCATGTCCGTTGTGCCGGTTATCTTATCCGGACGCAATTTTCAAAATTCACGCGACAATGAATCTCTCCATGTTGACAAGATCCTATCTACGCGACTAGCGGCGCGGCGGCGGCGAACGACCACGAGACCAGCTTCTCTGAGGAGACCTAGACATTCCATGAGCTCATCCTCAAACACATGGGAGACGTACATGGCGCGGCCTCCGCCGTTCGTGCTGGCGCGAGGTTGGGCCAACAGAGGTGAACGATCATCGCGGCGATCATTGCGGTAGTCGTCGCGCGCATAGTCTCTGCTGCGATCATCACGAACTGGTTCCCGACGATCATCTCCTCGAGGAGCATAGTCGCGGCGGTCGTCACGAGGTGCGGCATCTCGGCGATCGTCAAACGAACGTGGGCGCTCGTCCCGGCGGGGCGGCGAACGATACTCTTCCCGCCGACGAACCGGCGGAGGATCCTCGCGGCGGCCACGGGAGCGATCACGGGATCGCGAGCGGGCGGCCACTGGCGCCGGGGGCGCAGGCGAGTAGTCGCGACGCGTGTCACTGCGGCCTCGGTTGTCGTCTGGGTATCTGCGCTCGTCGCCATAGCGGCCACCGCGGTGGTCGTCGTAGGAGCGTTTGTTCTCAACGGGCGCGGGGCGGCCTTGGTTGCTCCTACAAGCCAACCACATTGACACTCCACCCCAATATCGCCAATCAAATGCCAACAACACCAAAGCATCCAAGAGAACCACAAGAGGGACCAAACAAGCTTACTTGCGGTTGCTGCTGAAGTCGGTGCGCAGGTATTTGCCTTCGAAATTCAAATCGTCTTCGTGGGCGCGCGCGGCGGCATCGTACACTTCAAAATCAACAAAGGCCGAGATGTTGGGGTTGTTGCCTTTTTGCGGCAGGACTTTCACGTTTTCCACTGTGTCACACACATCAATATCCATAAGAGAGACCAACGAGAGTTCAACGCAATGGACCACCACAAGACAACCAAAGAGTCGCCATCATGACCACACATGCAAGTCAAAGAAAGTACCTCGGCCATATTTCTCAAAGAAATCTTTCAAGCGGTCAATCGTCGTATCGGGGGGAATGTTGGCCACAAACAAACTCGTGCACGTGCGGTCGTCTGGGCGGCCGTACCCCGTCCCAGCAGCAGGCCGCGGGTTCCGCTTGCGCTCGTCGTCCGTGTACGCCAACGACACACGGAGCTTGCGCCCTTGGAATTCCAACTGGTCCATTTCATCACATGCGTCTTTCGCGCCTTGGTGGTCGGCGAAATCGACGAATCCATACCCCTTCTTGATGATGATTTGATTGATGCCGCCAAACTACGCACGGGTGAGAGACCCCTATATCATGCTAAGCATACCTTGCGGAACATGCCGCGGATGTCTTCTTCGCTGACCTCATCTTCGTGGTACGGCATGTTGCCGAGGAACACCTTGACCATGGCCGTTCTTTTCTCCCCCGTGGATCTCGAAACTGGGCCAACGCAGCAGCACCGCACCCACCGTTCGAAAGGAGTTGCCGGATAAATGAAACATTATCCGGAATTTTCTGAAGAACAATTTTTGATTTCAAAAACGCAAAGATCGCGGACGTCCTCGATCGCATGTGCGACCCTTCCAGCCACGCAAGGAGATGCTATTCCGGCAGAACACTCAGCTTGACATCTGCAACATGTCGGGCCGTCACGGGTGCATGGGTTCAAGTGCGCCTTTATTGACGGCGAAATCGCCAAGTGGTCAATGAGGAGATCACCCGTACTTGCAGGTTGCACGTCACCATATCAAGACCCAACTTCATGTATCGAGCGAAGTTGCCATCGAAGCGAGGGAAAGTGACCACTAGTTTCATTCAGGCGAGACGCTGGGATCAAATCAAACATGCTGGGGAATGAAATAGGCTGTGCTGACCACTGCACCCCACGCACGACGCCAGCACGTTCGCCTGTGCCTCAAATCAAGAGCCCGCAGCCATGATGCTGGAAATCGTTTGCTTGACACCATCGCGCATCTCTTGCATACAGTCGTCTGTAATGTAGCGACGGCGGCGGCGCGAGATCGGCGCGCGCGCCGATTGTCACACCCACGCCCTCTACTTGAGAGTGTTGGGTGTTCGAAAATCCGGATACACGTCCGAATTCTCCGAATTATCCGGAGGCAGGCAGAAGCAGTTACAGTCGACAGGAGATATGACTCCAATTTGGCCAATCAGAGTCGCGCTCGAAGATCGCCGCCCGACACACGCCATTCCGCCATCATGTTCACGTTGCTCAAGTCCAAGTGTTGCCGTCTCCTCTGCTGCTGCAAGGACATGCCGACGGTGGGGGAGAAGAGACCGATCAAGGACATCTCTCCAGATAGCGAGACTAGCGAAGAAGAAGAGCATCAGCGCCGCATCATTCGCGCACGGAATCAAGGCCGTCGGCCATCGGTTAGGTACGCGCCCCCTCCCCTCCGCCCAGACGCATTCACACGCAATCTAGCTCGGGGTCACTCAGCGCCAAGCCTCCAGGGCTCGTCAAGAAGGTCGTCCCGAAGAGCCCCGAGACCATCGAGCGCATCAAAGTTGCAGTTTCGGTCAACTTTATGTTCAAATCACTCGACGCCGAGCAGGAAATGGACGTCATCAACGCCATGGAAGAGCGCATCGTAAAGCCGGGCGACCAAGTCATCAAGCAGGTACACTGCTGCATGTTGGTCGTCCCTCATGCGGCACGTCTTTTCCAGGGGGCCGAAGGAGACTACTTTTACGTGATCGAGTCTGGTGAATACGACGTCTACACCGAGCGCAGCGCGGCGCCCGTGTTCCACTACACGAACGGCGGCACTTTTGGCGAACTCGCGCTCATGTACAACAGTCCACGCGCCGCGACGGTCGTGGCGGTCACAGCCGGCGCGCTCTGGGCGCTCGATCGCGACACGTTCCGCCGCATCATTGTCAGCGCCAACCAGAAACGATCTGAACTGAACGAGAAGCTCCTCGCCAACATGGACTTGGTAAGTCCTCTTGCGTCACAGTGCATGACGTCCCTTGTAGATGGCCAACTTGACGCACATGGAAGTGTCGGTCATTGCAGACGCGCTCCAGCCCGCCCATTTCCGCGCGGGGGACGTGATCATCAAGCAAGGCGACGCGCGTTACAGCCTCTTTCACTTTTACATTTTGGTCGAAGGCTCGTGCGAATTTGTGTTTACGGACGAGGATGGCGACAGCTCCGTCGTGGGGCGCGTCGACGCCGTGGGGTACTTTGGGGAAAAGGTAGAACGATGGACGAATTGACTTCGAGGTTCACGCCGCAATTCGACAGGCGCTGACCGAGAAGTCCAAGCGCGCAGTGAGCGTCGTTGCGACATCGGACGTCAAGTGCCTCTCGATGGACGTCGCGACGTTCGAACGACTCATGGGCCCGTTCCAGGAAGTCTTTCACCGAAAGATTACTGGGTACGCGAATGCGAGCGACGTCCACATGGAAAATCGGTCAGCCTCGTCGCAATCGTCGCGGGTGTAGACGCAGGGGTAGTGTAGTACATTAGTTGATCCATTGTCAATCGGTATCTTGATCGCAAATGCCGACGTTGCAACACCGCACGATCGGGGGCGAGATTTGTCGGCAAGGGCGACACAAATCTGTTGTGATGGATAGATGGGGATGCATAATGCACGGTACGGGCAGTGCCTCGGCAGGACACGTCGTGTCCGCGCGTCCATGCACCAGTAGATCTCGCCGCCGTGGACGGACTGAGAAAATGGCGACCTGCGTCGGACTCGTTGTCCGTTCGTCCAGCATCGCCCGAGCGTTTCCAGTTCCGCGGGTCGTCATCGAACGCGCGGCGGCGCGCCCGACGTCCACGACCCGCAGCATATTAGTTTCGATTCAGCAACCCGCGCGGTGGGTTCGGTACAGATTGGCGGTCCCATGCTGCATTGCAGTGTTCGATTTCGTTGTGCTTTGCAAGATGGAATTCCATGGAATGCGCTGATTGGCTGGAAGGCCGAGATCGCGGTACGGCGGAACGCTGGCGTTTGAGCCGAGCATATCATCGCCGCGATTCGAAATTCATGATCCCAGCGGAGTGCTGGCCCCGCTCATTCCGCAATTCGCCCAGCATGAGCAGCTTCAACGTCCACACGCTCACGATGCACATCATGGACTACACGGTCGTGGAAAACACCGTCGTGTACTACAAGCTCGAGCTGCTCGACGAACAGACGGGCGACTGCATGACGGTCCTCCGGCGATACAGCGCGATTGCGACCTTCCGCCAGATGCTTCTCAAGGAAATCGAAGCGTCCTGCATCTGCCCACCGAGCTCCAACGCGTGCAAGCACTGCCTCGCCGCACTCAAGGCCGTCAACTTCCCCGCCAAGTCGTGGTTCCCAAAAGACAGCAAGGCAATCCAGCCCGAGCTCGTGGCCGCGCGCGCGACCGAACTCTCCTACTTCCTCCAGGACGTCGTCGCCGTCGTCCGCGAACACGCACCGCTCTGCAGCGTCAACCAAGCGTACCTCGAAGCCGCGCTCGGCGAGATCTTGGGAGCCCACGCCGCGTTTGTGCCCCCGCCGCGCGCGCGCAAGGGCGAGCGCAGTGCGTCGTGCGAGTTGCCCGAACTGTCCAAGCCGCCAATGCGCGAGCGATCCGAGTCGGTGCCCGTCACGACCAAGCGCTTGATCCTCTAACGTGTGTCGTCCAAGTCACGGGGGTCATTGGCAACACCCGTCCGTCGTCTCTACATAACAATCCTCTATTTATTACAAAATTCACCTACTTTCCTCTCTACAACCACTTGCTCGACGGGGGCTTGCCCCAGCTGCTGCTGCTGCTGCTGCGCGAGTCGTTGGACTTGCGGCCATAGCTGCTGTTGTTGTCGCGGCCATAGCTGCTGCTGCTGTTGTTGTTGCGCGAGTTGTTGGGGCGGGAAAACCCGCTGTCAAAGTTGCGGCTCTTGCCAAACCCGTCGTTGTTGCGGCTGTAGTTGTCGCGGCCATTGTTGTTGCTGCGCTGACCAAACCCGCCGCGGCTGTTATTGTTGCCGCCGTAGCCACTGCGGCTGTTGCCGCGCGACGAGCTGCTCGCGGCGCGCTGCGGGCCCGAGAGTGTGATCTTGGCCATCTCGGTGGCCGCGGCCACGTCGGCGCCGGCGCTCTCGGCGTGCGCGAGGACCGCCTCGACATGCTTGGCCGGCACGTCAAAGTAAAACGTGTTGGCGTCGCCCTTGACGATTTTCGCAAACGGGACGTTCACGTTGACTTCCTTGAGGAGCGAAACGATCGCGTCGGCGTTCCACGCGCGGCCGCCCACGAGCCGGAGTGTCTGGACATGCGACTGCGCCGTCAGCATCGAGTAGACGGTGGGCCCCTTGGTTTCAAAGCCCGCGAGGAGTGCGAGCGCTGAGCTCACGACATGAAGACGCTCGTCTTCGTTCTCGAGGAGCTGCTTGGCCGTCGCTTCAAACGCCTTGCGTCCGTCAAACGCGACGTTGTCGAGCTTTTCTTGGACCGTCGTCATGGCATGGTCGAGCATTTGCGCGGGCAGCGGCGCCGCCACATGGGCAAAGTTCATGCCAAACTTGGACTCGAGGTCGCGCACGTCCCGCACGTCGCGCGCTTCAAAGAGGACAACGTTGACGCCGCTGCGGCCGGCGCGGCCCGTGCGGCCCGCGCGATGGACAAAGTTTTCTTGGTCGTTGCTGAGGCGGTACTGGATCACGAGGTCGACCGACGCAATGTCGAGGCCGCGCGCGGCAATGTCCGTGCAGATGAGCGTGCGCACGTCGCCCGACCGGAAGCCCTTCATCGTGGCCGTGCGGAGGTTCTGCGAGAGGTCGCCGTGGAGAACGCGGACGCCCTTGGTGCGCGCGCCAAGGAACGCAACGAGCTCGTCGGCTTCTTGCTTGGTCTCCGTAAAGATGAGCGCCTGGCCGCCGTTCGTGTAGAGGTTTAAGACCGAGTCGAGCACGTGGTCCTTGGTGTCGCGCGTGACGAGGATGGCCTTGTGCGCGACGGTCGCCGGCAGCTTTGAGTTGTCTTCGCCGACGAGATCGATTGAGACGGGCGTCTTCAAGTACTTGCGCGCGATCGTGTGCACCCACTTGGGTGTTGTGGCGCTCCACATGACGCACTGCTTGGTCTCGGGCATCGCGCCGAGAATCGTCTCGACTTCTTCTTGGAAGCCAAACTTGAGCATCATGTCGGCTTCGTCCAAGACGCTCACTTCGATGGATGAGAGGTCGAGCACGCCCTTGTCCATCATGTCGACGACGCGGCCGGGTGTGCCGACCAAAATGTCAATGCCGCGGCGAAGCTCGGCTTCCTGGCCCGTGTACGAGACCCCACCGACGACAAGCGACGTGCGCAACTGCGGCGCGATGCGGCGGAATTCGTCGGCGACTTGCTGCGCGAGTTCGCGGGTCGGAAGCATCGCGACGGCGCGCGGCGCCTTGCGGACGCGGACAGGGTTGGCCAAGAGACGCTCGACGATGGGCAACGCGAACGCAAGGGTCTTGCCAGACCCGGTCTTGGAGCGACCCATGATGTCGTTGCCTTCCATCATCGTTTGGAACGATTCGACTTGGACAGGGAAGAGATGCGTGATGCCGACGCGTGCGAGGTTTTGCATCGTCTGCTCCGAGAGATCGAAATCCGCGAGCGGCTTTTGGTCGACAAAGCCCGACGAGAGCGCTTCGTCGTCGTCTTCAAGCACGTCGTCTTCCTCGAGCAGTTCCGAGAAGGCCGACGACGGGGTCACACGGAGCGACGAGAACGAGCGGCCGGTGGTCGCCATGGCAAAGACACGCGGCGCCGGCACGGCATGACGCAATGACGACATCATGGTGCCAGACGAGAGGACGGCAGCGCGGGACGCATTGCGGCGGAGGGCATGAACCAACAAAGTCGACGCTTGTTTCGAGAGCATCGTGTTGGGATTGGGTTGCGAAAATGACAAGGAAGCTCTTCAACCAAGCTCCGACACACCAATCAAACATGCGCACCACTCGTTGGTGCAAAATTTCTCAGTCGTCGATATTTCGAGGGAGGACCCACGTTAATTATATGAATTTAGAGAGAATCGTCCGTCAACCGAGGGAAAATGAGACAAGGATGTGCATCTTTGTGCGTGATACTCGATGTTGATTGGCTGGAAGTACCTGTGGAAATGCATATTGCCCAGACGACGGTTTCAATCTATGTGATGTAAGAGGTAGATGGAATCACGCGCGCTGTGTCATCGAGAGGAGTTCACCATGATGGCGAGGAAGGCTCATGGATCAAGCGTCAGTCTTCCTGTTCCTCAAGAGAGCGACACGATCACCAACGTTTGACATCTATGCAACCGATGACGATGTGTATGCAATGGTGGTTTTGATTAACAGATATAGACTCTAGGTCATCAAGAGGCCGATTTTCTGCGGGTTGGCGTATTTGAACTTGAGCAAGGCGGGTGCGACGGGGAGGACGAGCCACTTTTTGACGTCGGCCGAGGCATCCTCTCCACGGGTGCTTGCGGTGGCATGCGTCGCCGTGTATTCCTTCCAGACGCGCGAGTCGCGGAGCGGCGCCGAGACGAGGTTGCCGGGGATGATCCAGAGGACGTTGAGGAAACGCGCAATGGGGGCCTTGGTGTTGCCGGCGATCGCATCAGGCGCCGAGAGCAGATTGAGCAGCGCCGTCGCCATCACCGGCATCGCCGTCGACTTGGCAAACGCGATCGAGAGGTTTGTGTGGCGCTTGAGTGCCGTCGTGTGGATGTTGAGAAGCAGCTCAACGTCCTGGTGGTTGTTGCCGGCCGACATGAGCGGCAGTGTCTTGGCGAGCGCCGCCGCGTCCATGCCGCTCACGAGCTTGTCGATGCACGTGGGCACGAGGCAGAGGTTGCCAAGCAGTTGGAGCGCGACGCGGGCAAGCTGGCCTTCGTCGCTTTCTTTGCGCTTGGGCAGATGGTTGTAGACGACAGCAAACATGCTCTTGACGTAGAGCGGGATCTTCTCGGCGATCTTCTCAATGCACTTGGGCGAAAACATGGCAATGTGGAGGCATTCCATCACGCGCAGTTGAAAGTACGGCGCCTTTTCGGTCGAGAACCGAATCTTGGTTTCGTCGTGGTCCAAACCGGCAAAGAGCGTCACGATCCCGTCGACGTCCACGAGCTGCATGTCCATTTCCGGCGTGTACTGGAGCATGTGACGCACCGCCGTCACGACAGGCAACATGCGTTCGTTCAAGACAGACTCCAAAATCTCTGGCCGTGCGCGGACGCCGGCAATGTCGTGAGACAGCGCGCTCAAGAGGTTGGCCATCACGCGTTTGCGGATCTCGGTTTGGTCCGTCACGTACGTGCCGCGGCCCGTGCGTTCGTCGGCAAGACCAGATGAGATGAGCGCTGTGATGCCCGATTCCGGGTCGGCATTGTAAAAATTGACGTAAATGTCGGCAACACGCAACTCCATCTGCTGCGCGTCGTACATAAAGTGCGACGGGAGCGTGAATTCCGACGCCGACTCGTGGGCTTCGTCGGCGAGCGCGAGGAGTTGCGCGCGCATGGACGCCGTCCACATCATGTGTGGCTTCTTTACGTCGTGCGCGACGACGCGGAGGAACATCTCGGGGTCCGATTGGCTCAAAAGGAGGTCGATCAACGGACGAGTAAAGATTTGGTCGATCGTGCGCTGCATGCGGCCGCGGGCGCTCGGCGCCGGCGCGTTTTCAGGTCGCAAAATGCCCTTGAGCGCCTCGGCCGCCAGTTGACGCGTGTTCAGGCCTTGCCCAGGCGGGTTGGTACAAATGATGGGCGCCAAGTACCAAACGATGCCGCGCTTGGCCATCGCATCGAGGAGATCGTCCGACTTGCCCGAGCCGAGGGCCATGCCCGTCAGGATTTGGAGCGCGAGGCCCGTCAAGTCTTGCGACGGCGTCGTCAACTCCAAGTACGGGATGAGAAAGGGCAGGATCGAGAGCGACGGCGTCATGGAGAGACCGTCGCGTCCGAGCGGTTGGTTCACGACGCGCTTGAAGCTCTCAAGCAAGTACCGCGTGGGTTTGAGGTCCGTGGCGCGGTGCGCGTGCGCCAAGACGAGCGCGTCGTACAAGACGCGGAGCCCCGAGACGACGGTCGTGTCCTTGAGCGTGTTGATAATGTCAGACGACTGGCACGCGGTCGTGATGACTTCGAGCGCGCTGAGAAAGATGTCCCACTGGGGTGTCGCCATGTCGTTGCACTTTTTCAGCGCCAAGAGGAGCATTTGAAAGTTGAGGTATTCGTGGAGACGCGCCTCGAGCGACGTCCAGAAGCGGCGAAAGATGAGCGAGATCGCGTTGAAGACCAACACAATGTCTTTGCCCGAGATCTTGGAGTGGTTGGTTGGGTAGACCCAGACGCGGACCGATTCCATGAGTGCGCGCAAAAATGCGGCGGGGTCGTTGATGGGCCAGTTGGGGAACTGCGCTTCGTCCAGCAGGTTGTGCAAGTAGTACTGGTAGCACTGGAGCGCATACACCTCTTCGGGGTACGTCACAAGCGGCGTCGACGTGTCGTCTTCTGATGCCGCGAGGGTAAATTCGCCGTCCTGGTGGTGGCTCGTGATGAAGTCGTCGACTTGGGCGAGCATTTGCTGGCGCATTGAGTCGCTCCAAAGCGTTTCGGGGTCGTTCGACGTTCCAAAATAGACGCTCGCAAATTTCTTCGAGCCGTGGCGAACCAATTGGGCGACCAGCGAGACCGGCAAGATCTTGATGAGCCAGCTCTTGAGGCAGCGCTGCGTGAACGCGTCGTCGCCAGCGGGGTGGTCGAGCAGCTTGGTCAATTCCTCGGGCGACATGTGGAGAGGGCGTTGGCGAAGATGGACGCCCGTGAGAAAGTTGCCCACGAGGTACATGTCGTCTTCGGTGTGGGTGTTGCGGAAGAGGTAGTAAAAGAGCCCGGTCGTGTGGAGCGACGGGACCATTGACTCGTTGTTTTGGACGAGGAGATGAAACAAGTGGATGCACTTGCGAAAGACGTTGCGGTTCGGGTGGTCCAAGAGCGAGACGAGGAACTTGAGATGCACGCTCAGCGCGCGCTTGATGGCACTCACGGGCCCCACGGCGCTCGTCGACGTCACTTGGTCGCCGAAAAAGTACTCGGTCTTGAGTAATTCGTCTTGCTCGGTCGTTTGGGAGTGCACGAGCTTCATCAAGACCAACAAGCACGTCTGTGCGATGCTCGTGGCTTCGGCGTCGTCTTCGAGCGGTTTGACTTCCTTCAACAAATCCAAGACCAACTCCAAGTTGCGTGGTTCATGGAGGAAGCGCGCGACGTTGACGGCGTTCGAGAGCACGCGCTCAACAAAGAGCATGGCGTGGCCGCGGAGGCGGAGCGACCACGACATGCGCTGCATGGCTTCGCGGAGAAAATGGTTGAGGAAGACGAGCGAGCGGATGTCCGTCGCGTACTTGTTGTACAACGCCGTCATGGCCTTCAAGCAAAGAAGACGTACGGCTTCGTCGTCGGTCGCGAGGACGCGAAAGTAGAGCAAGTTGATAAACGGCTCGGCGTCCACAATGTCCTCGACGAGCTCGCCTTGGCTGTTGAAGAGCGCTTTGAGGTAGTACGCCCCCACGCGCACCTCCTTCTGGAGGCAAGCAAATTCGACCACGAATTCGTCGGCGTTCCAGTTGAGAAACCAAAACGGTTTGGGCGTTTCCACGCGCGTACCCGCGGCGGCGGTCGAGCCATGGCCACCATGGGGGTCCACCGTCTCGTCGTCTTCCTTGTCAAACGGATCGTACGCCGCGATTGGGAGGTCCGTGCCGGAAAACATGGTCGGGAATTGGCCCGAGAGGGCTTCCAAGTCGCGGTGGACGCCGTCCATGGACGCGTCGAGCGCTGATTCGACGCGCTCCGTGGGGTTGGAGACGTGGAAAAAGAAGTATGTAAGCCGGTTCAAGTCGAAGGTCGAGATTTCGTCAATCAAGCGCTGCTGCAGCTCGGCGAGGTTGCTGGCGTCCCAGCGCAAGTCCTTCTGGACAATCACGCCGCGCAACTTGTCGAAAAAATCGGGCAAAAGCACGACGCACTTGCTCGTGGCCACGACTTGGGAGCGCGACGTGACACCAGAGTGCACCTTGTCGTTTTGTTTGGTGTCTTCGGCGGTGGCCGGGGACGTCGTGCGCACTGATTGGCTCTCGAGAACCGTGGCCGTCAACTTGTCGGCGCCAGCGGCCGCGGCGTTCAAGCGCGCTTGAAGGTCTGGCACGTTCGAGAGCGGTGCGGGGGCAGGCCCGACCGTGGGCACGATGTTGAGGAAGGGCAAGCGGCGACCAAATTCATCGTACGAGCACTTTTCGGGTGGAACGTCGCCAATGAGGCCATGGGGAAAGATGTTGCGGATCAAGTTGGACGAGCGTGGGTTTTCGTGCGTCAAGAGCGCAACCAATTGCGACGAGATGCGACGCTGCGACTGGTCGTGGCCGCCGACACTCAAGTAGAGTTGCCAGAGGAGCGCACCTTGCGTCCGGGCAAAGTCTTGGATTTGCTCGACGAGCTCAGATGGCTGTTCGAGGACATGCACCTTGACCATGATGGACGAGAACTTGGTGACGGGGAACGAAAGCGACCGGTTGAGCGTGAAGAGGGTGTTGTGGTGGGCGAAATCGTCAATGCGCATGGAGTTGAGGAGGTCGCGGTGGACCTTTTCGGGCGTCGACCGCTTGCCAGATGCCAAGCACGTCTCCATGGTCGCGAGGACCGACGAGAGGACCAAGTAATCGAGCCCGACGAGCGTGGCCGAGAGGACGCGATTCATGAGCGGGTTGGGCACGGCGTCCAACGAGAAGACATTGGACGATTGCGCGGCGGGGTCAAAGACGCGGTTGACAAACATGGCCGACCGCTTCTCCGTGTGGAACACGGCCCTGCGGTTTGCGAGTTCCATCTTGAGGCTGTTCTTGTCGCTCGAGTAGTTGACGACCATGCAGTTGAGCACTTGCGCGGCGGCAAATCCGACTTCGGCGACGGGCGAGTAGAGAAATTCCATGACGATGAGGATGACCTTGCGGTAGTCCTTGCGCAAGACTTCTTGAAACCCAAAGCTCGTGTGAAGCAGACGTTGGATGGCCAAGAGGAGCGCTACTTGGAGCGCGGGCGATGGAATCGCCGCGTGCGAGTTGCTCGACGGGTCCTTGATCTTGAGGCTAATGTACTCGCGCATTTGCTCGACGACCTTGAGGAGGCACGCGAGCGGCTTGGTCACGTTCTTGGACGTGACCGCACCCACGGGGATGTTCTTGTTGAACTGTTCCAAGAAGCGGAAGAGCTGGTCAAAGTGGGCCTGGTTGTCGTGCGACGACTTCCACGTGTACTGCAATTTCTTGAGCAGGATTTCTTCCCAGTCCGAGTTGCATTCGGAGCTCCATCCGCCAACTTTGCAGGCCAACGGCGTCTCTTCCGTCGACCACGTCACGTGCTTCTTGATTTTGTGAAACACTTCAAAGACGTTGCTCAGCCACAAGTTGCGGCTGGCCGTCGGCGTGAGCAGCGTGGTTGAGCCCGCCGACTTGAACGACGGATGCGACGTAAACGTTGGGTCCATGACGGCCGCTTGCAATTCCTTGAGGCGCGCGTCCGTCACTTGTTCCAAGCCGAGGCCGACTTGCGGGGACCGCGTCGCGGCCACGGACGAGACGCATGTGTAGCGGCGGGTGCGGCCGTTCTTGAGTTCGATCGAGAATTTTTCAGTCTCTTCTGTCGAAATCACAATGTTGAACACGTCTGAGAGCGAAAAGCGCGCGAGCGTGCGGTGGGTCACGGCGTCGCGTTCCAAAATGTCGGTGCGCGTGAGCGCCAAATGGACGAGTTTCTCGCGGGTCGTCTTGCTGCGGCGCTGGACGGGCATTTCAAACATGACCGAGACGGGGTCGCTCGGGTGAACGAGCGCGTCGTAGTCGGCGGCGTCGGGCTCTTCTTGGACGAGGAGCGGGTCCTTCACAATCGTGCGGAGGTTGTTGATCACGACGCCAATAAACGCTTCGCGCTCTTCGCACGTGTATCGCTGGGCCGTGATGTTGCTTTTGTCTTGTTGATAGAAGATCACGAGGCCATGGGGGTCGTTCTGGAGCTTTTGGATCTTGAGGATGTTGGTGAGCGAGACCGACGAGATGGGTTTCTTCGTCTTGGGGTCCAACCTAAGAGGAACGACAGAGTGAGCATTCTGTTGCATGCTAAAGACGACGTACCGGTCGAGCGACGCGCGGCGCACCTCGAGCAAAACGAGCGTGTCGACAGGAGACGAGGACGTGCCCTTGCTCTTGCTGCGTTTCTTCATCACATAAGTCGGGGTCTGGAACAGGGTTGCGGCTTGGTCCTTGTCGTCGGGGCGGTCGCGGTAGTACAACTGGTAGTACGACGACAGGAATTGATTCCGCGTTTCCTTGTCCTTGCAAATGTACGTCGAGCGTTGGTTGTTCTTCGCGACGATCGTAAAGCTGAGCGCGTCGTTCGATATGACTTCGACAATGTCCGAGTACGCCCATGTGTCGGTGGTTTGTTCATTCGACGGATCCAGCGCGAAGAGATTGAGCGGGCTCAAGACCAAGAGCTTGGGCTTGGACCCAAACCCGAGACCCCACCCGGCCAGCGTGACCCAGAATCGCTGCGCGTAAATGACGCCGGACAGGCGGTTCGCCGACACGTCCGTGTCCACGAGACCCTTGTCTTTGTTCGCTTCGTACTCCTTCAAGACGGAGTCGGTCCAGGGGACATACCCCGTGTGCAACTTGACGAGATCGGGGTGGGCGCCGCCGTACGTCAAATACTCCTCCGGGTTTTCCTCGATTTCAGCTTCTGACTGCAAGTGCGAGCGCTGACGAAGCAACAACGTGGTGGGGGCGACGGCGGCGGCTTCGTCTTCAGGCGTTGCCGTCGGGACGGTGATCGAATGTCCGTTCTCGTCTTCCTCCTCCTCCTCGGATTCGTCTTCGTATTCCTCCTCGGACTCTAAATGGGAGGTAGCTGTCGGAGGGGCTTGTTCGACAACTTGCTCCTCCGGAGCGGGTCCTTCTCCATCGATGGGTTCTTCGTGTGGCGAGGACATATTGCACTCGGACGTCGTCGGCGCGCGCACACGGAAGTGGGAAAGTGACAGGCTAAGAAACTGACTATGACCATGATAAAATTCATAAAATGTGGGGTGATAGCATACAAATCACAAGATGAAACATGTGGGCGCAATCGAATTGTATTTGCAAAAGGAAGTTGAACCTTCTCGTGGGGCATTCATTCGGTTTGTCTTGTTATCCGGATACTCTCTACATTCCGCATACGGTTGCTTCTTTGGGACACCATGGGCGGCGGCGGGCTTCGGATCTTGGGACACAAGAAGTGGCATGTGTGGACGCGGGAGAACATTGAGAAAGTACGCCGCGACGAGCGTCTACATGACGAGAAGACGAAGAAGGAAACCCGAGAGAAGCGCAAGCGCGACCTCGACAGCCGCGTCGAAATCCTCAAACAGGGAAAAGGTGTGGCTTCCGAGACCGCGACTGCATCGACCGCCGCTCCATTGGCACCGCCGTCGTCCGAGATCAAACACATCAACTTCTTTCAGGAAGCCGAGGACTACCACAACAAGAAGCTTCTCACACCCGCGGCTCCCAAGGTGCACCCCGACGAAGGCATTGCACTCGGAGGCGATTTGAACCCGGCGTACCGGCCGCATCATCCCAACAAACGACAAAAGAAAAACGATGGCCGACATCACCCGTCTCTTCCATGGTACGCACATGGTAAGCATGACATAGCAGAGGATGGCGAAGCAGTCAAGCGTGAGTCGTACGCCGACCCGATGGGCGACATTCTGGGCCACCAGGCGCCGTTCCTCGAGCTCAAGTCCGACACGTCCAAGAAGCGTATCGACTTTGCGGGGGATAAGGTCGTGAGCACACGCGACAAGGATGGCGAGGCCGAGTCCCGTCGCCGGCGAGACAATGACCGGCGTGACGGCGGTAGCGACAGCAGCAGCGAAAGCGACGACCGACAGAAGAAACACAAGAAACACCACAAGAAGCACCACAAAAGCAAGAAGAGCAAAAGGAAGGGCGATGATCTCATGGAAACACTCCGGGCCGAACGGCGCGCGCGGGAAGAGGCCGAGCGATCCCGGGCCAAGAAATTATGTTAATTGACAAAGAGCACTTGACTGTGGGGTTGCAACATGCACTGGTGCGGCGCTCCTCACATGCAGCCACCTCACCTGGAAAGCCCAAGGAGGATTACAAAAGGGCAACGTATTGATTCCATGCGCGAATGCAACTTTGGTCAACTCCACCCTCAAGGTGGACGAAAAAGGTCGAACATGGAGGGGCTTCCGTGGAGGGGTGTGATCTTTAGGGCTGTGATTGGCCGACAGCGTGGGCCAATGAGCATCGTGGACCTCCAATCCGATATCTTTCGAAGAACGAGGGTGGGACGCGCAGCAACCGCGGCGGCGACGATCAAGAATGGACCACCGGGGGTCGTACTTCCAAGAGTTCATGCGCTCTAAGGCCCTTGCAAAGGCGTCGACGTCGGGGAAGCAGGCGGTGGAAGACACGAAGAAGCTGTTGACCGACCGCGGCGCGTACATTTCATTTCTCGAAATCCAGCTCGAGCGCGTCTCGGCGGCCTGTTTGCACACGCAGAGCCTCGAATCGCAGATCCACGACATGCACGTGCAGCTGGAAGCCACGGACGCCAAGATCACAACCGTGACCAAGTTGCTCAAGATGCACCAGCAGCACACGGGGGACCTCATGCAGAGCAACACGCAGGACATTGGTACGATGCAATCGCTTATCGAAACGATCCGGGACACAGTCACGACGCACGGCACGCAGCTCCGGCGGCTGGACGCGCGCCAGTGCGACGTCGACGAGGCCGTGCACAGCATCGAGATGAAACTGCGCTGTGAGATCGACACGAGCCGCCTCAGCGCAGAGAACGCGCTCGAGACGATGGAACTACATGTTCAGCGGTACCACACCCTCCACGAAGCCCAGCAGCACAAATGGCAGGCACTCACGACGGCGCAAGAAGAGCTCGAGCGTGATGTTGGGCTCGTGGAAGCACGGTGCCAAACACACACCGACACGGTCGGTCGCCTGCTTACTCCCTCTTATGCGTGCACGTAGGCCATCGGACACTTTCGAGACGACTTGTCGGCGGGCACGGCGGCGCTCGACGCAGCCCGCGCCGAGGCCGACGACAAGATCAAGCGCATGCGCCAGTCGGTGGAACAACATTGCGCCGTCGAGGTCGCGCGCGCGGCGTGCGCGGTCGATGCCAAGCTCGAAAGCATGGACCAAGCGGCGACGTTGCTACAGGACCAGGTGCAGCGGACACAGCAAAAGCTGGCGCAGTTGGGCCAAAAGCACCACGACGACTGCCGGCTCTTGAACGCGACGATCTTGTCGCTCCAGGGGGAGCTGGAAGAGCACACGGCGACGCACGGGCGTGGCGTGAGTGCGCGCGCGACTAGCGGCGGTGCGTCGACGGCGCACACGGAGGCGCGGGTGTTGCAGCTCGAGCGCGACTACAAGATCTGCCGCGAGGGGCTCGAGTACCTCCGGCATGTGATGGAGACGTTTGAGACGGCGCAGATGACACTCACAGACGAGTGGAACGTCAAGTTGACGCAACTCGAGGCGACGTCCAAGGGGGCAGCGCCGCAGCATGAGGCGACCCAAGAGGAAACATGGCGGCGGGAGATGGAAGACGCTGTGCACGCGACGGAGCGGCGACTCGTGGCCGAGTGGTGTCGCAAGGTACAGTTGGATGTCATTGATGACGCGTCGACGTCACGACTGACATTTGAAGCAGGAAGAGGGATGGTGGAAGGCCGTGGCGGCGCTCGAGTTGCAAGTGCCCTTGCTGCGAGACAAAGTGCAGTGCCTCATGGAGCGATCCAAGGAGAACGACCCGGTGCTGATCGATGGCGTGGGGAAGAGCTTGGCGCGGGTGCACAGGTACTGACCGACGTCACGCACATCTGAGCATGATGTAGACTCGAGCGCAAGATGCAGCGCGTGAGCGAGAACATGCAGACTTTATACACACTCGTGGAGATGGTGAGAGTGATGCAGGCGAGAAGCACGAGTGACGTGAATGGTGAGTGTAGGCGATTCCGCAGAAAGAGAAAGCGTTGGGTGAATTCCAAGCGAGTGTCATGGATGAGCTCACACGCGTCCGTGACGCCATCAAGTACATCATGGACACGATGCACAAGACGTCGGTGACCCCCTTACCCCGCGAGGAAGCCGTAGGCCGTCGGCGATCGGTCAAAGGAGACAAGGTAGGTGCATCTGGTGGGACGACGCGAGACACACACGGCCCGAGTAGGTGAAAACCCGATAGCGCCCCAAAGGTGGTCGCACATCCTTTGATGGACTGTCGGCGGCGGCAATATCTTGATCAAGATGACGAGAGCCACAGAATCCGGTCGCCCGTCGCGCAGATGCGCGATCTTCTGGTGAAGAGTGACCGAGCGTGCCCCATACAGAAACCCAGTTGCCGGAATGTTGGTCGAATCTAGCATCAACAGCCGGTGCCAGTCCTTTGAATCATCCGGATAATATATCCGGTATATGCGGTTGACATGTGAAAAAGCGACTTCGCTGGTGCTTCGAATGCTTCGAATGCAGCGACAGTCCCAAAATACCCGCCAAACCCCCACGTGCCCATTGTTCCAAGATGACAGAGCAAGCACCATCGCCCAAGGACTTGCAGACCCCACCGCCGTCGTTGACGCGTCAGGATTCGGCGACCGACCCTCTGAAGAAGCGGAAGCTTGGCGCGTTCGACAAGCTCAAGGACGAAGGCTTTGCCTACTTGGCCGACAACACGTTCATCCACCATGGATACCGCATCAACTACTCGCTAAAGGAATGCGTCCTCTCGCTCTTTGAGATGCACAACGAGACGCTCAACGTCTGGACGCACATGATCGGCTCGCTCATCTTTGTCTCGCTCCTCGTCTACCTCGTCGTCCGCATGGACCCGGCCGTGGTCGAGACGCCGCACCACGTCGCGCTCGTGAACCAGCCGTACCTCGAACGCGGCGCACACACGTTCCGTCTCTTCTCGACGCACTCGCTCATGCAGTCGTCGGAACGGGCGCTCGTGCAGACGCTGTCGCTGCACGGCCCGCCGCGCGAGTTCCTCGAGTCGGCCAGCGTCCTCTTCAACACGACGCTGTCGGAGCTGAGCGCCGAGCGCAACATTTCCACCGACGTCGATCTGCTCCGCCAGGACCTCCTCCAGCTGCAAGAACGTCTCTCGGAGCTTGCCGACCACGCGTGGCTCAACCGCCACGTGCTCCAGCACCTCACGTCGCTGCAAGCGAGCATCCGGACGCGCCTCTCGGCGCTGCACGCGCGGCACCAAGCGTCCATCTCGCACGGCGTCCAAGCGATCACCGACGTCCTCAACGTCCTCCGCTTTGATCTGGACCACACGGTGCCCCAGTGGCCCATTGCGATCTTTGTCGCGAGCGCGGTCTTTTGCCTCTCGTGCTCGACGCTCTTCCATCTCCTCTACGTCGTGAGCCACCCTGTGTTTCGCGTCCTCTCGCGCCTCGACTACGCTGGCATCTCGATCCTCATCTCGGGCTCGTTCTTGCCGATCCAGTACTATGGCTTTTACTGCGACGACGCGCTCCGGTGGTTCTACTTGACGACGACATCGCTCCTCGCCGCCGCGACGTTTGTCATGGCCATGATGCCGCAGTTTGCCACGGAAAAGTATCTCATGGTTCGCACCGGCACGTTCCTCGCGTTTGGCCTCTTTGGCGCGGTCCCTGTCCTCCACATTGCGTGCGTCCATGGGTTCCACGACCCCCAAGTCCAGCTCATCCTCGGCCCGATGCTCTGGGAAGGCTTTTACTACATTGGTGGCGCCATGATCTACGCCAGCCGCACGCCCGAGCGCTTCTTCCCCGGTCGCTTTGACGTGCTCTTTGGCTCGCACCAGATCTGGCACGTCTGCGTCGTCGCGGCCGCGCTCGTCCATTTTGGCATCGTCACGAGCCACTACGAGTGGCGGTGGAACAACAACCAATGCGTCGTCGTCGCTTGACGATTTGATTATAGCCCCCCGCGGGGGCGTGCATGTTAACATAATACACTCATGAGGTCGAGACGGGATCGGCGGCAATGACAGATGGCTTGCCAACGATGGAATACGCGCGCTCGAATGTGTCTGGGAGGAGGGCCACGGGTTTGGGCCTGCGCCACAAGCTCCGGACCTTGCGCACGACGCGCGACGCCACGTACATGGCCAAGAGGCCGAGGAGGAACTTGACGACGCGGACGCGGCGCAAGCGGCTCTTGATTTCTTCGTCTGTTTCGGGGGGTTCACCTGCACACATGAGAAAGTTGCATCGGGATTGACGACGCACCATAACGGGGATGGCCAGGGGGGAAGGCGGGCTTTGGAGACAACATCGAGACGGCGTTCGTTGCGAGGAACGCCATCCGCTCCATAAAGTGCACAAAGCTGCCAAAGCAAAAGTTGAGCGATTCGGCGTTCATGCCAAGCACCTACACGAGATATGAGCGACGACGAGACTGAGAGGTGGAGGCTGCACCTGTGTGATTTGACCGATCGCACCCACGGTCTGATTGAAGCTGACGAGCCAACCCATTTGGCCATTCGGGTCCATCATGGGCATGCCGCCGCCGTACATGCCGCCACCGCCATACATGCCACCACCACCGTACATGCCCATGCCGCCGCCGTATCCACCATACCCGCCGCCGCCATACATACCCCCGCCGTATCCGCCGTATCCGCCGCCGCCGTACATGCTGCTGCCGTAACCAGTGCCGCCGCCATAGCCATAGCCAGAGGCACCAGCGGCGCCATATCGACTTCCGTAAGCACCATTCTCACCCAGCGCGCCGCTTTGCATGTCTTGAGTTGACAAAGCCGTGTTAGTTGTCGGATTCGGTCGGCCGGCGCCCGTCGTTGATGCTGTTGTTGAAGTCGACCCTGTCGCTGGCCTCGGTGTGATGGAAGACGGTGCCGCATTGGATGTGCTTCGAGATGCAGGCGTTGTCGCGGTGGAGCGCGCCGCCGTCGCGGTTTCCCAAGGCTTCTTCGGAAGGCTCATCTCTCCCTGCGAGGATGATGAATGTTGTTTACGTTGCATTCTCATAACCCCTCAATTTTAATTAAAATGGAGGGTACATATTCAAATGTAGAGGTTTTTGTCGACGTTCCCGATTGGTCAATCGGTGCTTTGGTCGGGATTGGAAGCGGCAGGCATCCTGCATCTTCAACGACGATGATCAGCAGCGAATCGAGCGACTCGGAAGTCGAACACGTTGCCCGCGCGGCGGCAGACAAGACGAAAAAGGCCGTGAAGCGCACGCGCGACGAAGCAGCAGCCCCTAGTAGCACCAACGCCAAGGATGAGGCAAAGACAGAGAAGAGCCGCGACGAGATTCTCCTCGAGCGTCAAGCCCGTCGCAAGCAAAAGAAGTCGGAGAAGGTCGCGGCGCGCGAACAGGTGAAACAAGAGGCCGAAGCGCGCGCGACGGAAGAACGCCGCACCAAGGGTCGGTTCTTCACGGTGTCCATTGCGATTCCCGGGTCGATCATCGACAACGCACAGACGCGGGAGCTCAAGACCTACTTGGCGGGTCAAATCGCGCGCGCGTGCGCGATCTTCCAAGTCGACGAAGTCGTCGTCTTCGACGATCAGCTGGGGAAGAAAGCGAACGAGCAGGACGCGACGAAGAAGTACAACAACCCGCATGATTGCCACGTCTTTCTCGGCCGTATCCTCCAATACCTCGAAACGCCGCAGTACCTCCGCAAGGCGCTTTTCCCTGTCCACAACGACCTCAAGTACGCTGGCCTGCTCAACCCGCTCGACTGTCCGCATCACATGCGTGGCGACGTGTGGAGCGAGTACCGCGAAGGCGTGGTCGTCGATCAGCCGCTCAAGGAAAAGCAGGGCTCGCATGTGAATGTGGGATTGCAAAAGTTTGCCGTCATTGACAAGCATTTGCAGCCCGGCGTGCGCGTGACCGTCAAGTTGGACGAAACATCCAAGGAGAAGAAGAAGCGTACGTTAGCGTCTCTTTTGTTTGATGTGGCTCACCACCTGCTGCAGTTGCTGGTGTCGTCGTGTCGCCCGCGGAACCGCGCGAACAAAAAGGCACTTATTGGGGCTACACGATGCGGTTTGCAACGTCGATCAGCAAAGTCTGGGAAGAGTCGCCGTACAAGGTCGGTGCATCCACTGCCATCGCGACTTTGTCTCATGCAGTGCCTCCTAGAACGGCTACGACCTCAAGATCGGGACCTCTGAACGCGGGAATGTGTCGGTCGACGACGCCGACTTTAAACTCCCTTCCTTCGAGTGCGTCACTCTTCTCCCTTTTTGGCCCTCATGGACATTTCTTCTGTAGACACGTCCTCATTGTGTTTGGCGGTGTCTCGGGTATCGAAGAATGCACGACGGCCGACGAAACGATCGCGGTCGACGGCGACGCCGCGCACACGCTCTTTGACATGTGGGTCAACACGTGTCCGGAACAAGGGAGTCGCACGATTCGGTCCGAGGAAGCGATTTTGATTTCCATGTCGGCGTTGCGCCCCCACTTGTCGCGCAACCAAGTGGGTGGACGTCGTTAGGCGACGACGTGTGTATTATTAAATCGAGTCGTCCATCTCGCCGAGGTCCATTTCAAATTCGCAGTCGCTGAGCGAAGACGATGCTGCCGCCGCCGCTACGCCATGGCTGCTGTCATGGTCCAATCCAGCCAACGACGACGGCATCGCCATGATGCTGCGGCTGTCCAGGTCGCCCATCTCGTCGTCCATGGGGAACTCCATCAGCATGTCCTCGTCCTTGAACGTCTGGTCTTCGTCACCGCGCTTGAGCATCATGTCGTCCGACATCAAGTTGCACCGCTTGGTGGCCGGGCATTTCTTGTAGCAGTGAAACTACACATGATGAGGGGGCATCCTGCCGCCAGGACCGCCGTACCTTGCGTCGACACACAGTCGACCGGTTCTTCCCGCAGCAACACATCTCCTTGCACACGGGGCAACCACCAATGAACGTCTGCGCCCCATGCTCTTCGACCATCTTCTCGGCGCATCTACAACTACATGGGCGACCGACCCCGCCAACAAACGTACTTTTGGCAAAAAATGTGCGGGCAGCCCAGACACCGCACGTTCTTCTTGCGAAGGTTGCCGCAGCGGTGGCACGACGCCCGGTGCCGCACCGAGCCGTCGTCGTTGGGTGTCATATCACCGCCGGCCAAATCCTTCATGTCGAGTGCAATGTCCTTGTCGTTGTCGTCGTAGTACATGTCGCCCGTGACAGCGACGCCGCCGAGCGACGTATCGCCAAACAAAAACGCGTGCGCAGACGAGGCCGAGACGGCCGGCGACGGCGACGCGACAAGCAACTCGTCCTTGATGGTGATCCCCGACGGTAGAGTCGCCGCTGAAGTGGACGAAGGACCAGTCTCGTCGCGCGGGTAGCCCGAGAAGAGCGACGAGCTTTCGACCATGTCGATGATGCCAAAGGCGTCGTCTAGCTCGAGCGTACCGTTCATGTTGAGACCAAGCTCGTTCGCGCTAAAGAACGACTGGTTCATGTCAGTTGCGAGCTCCCACATCGAGGTCGCTTCGTGGCGGAGCGACTCTTCGTCTTCGTCCGTCGCCCATTGCGGCATCGTGATGGAGGCCGATGGCGGCAGATGCAATGTCGGGGTCGCGTCCACGAGGGTGGTGGTGGCCGTCATGGACAGCGCGGTTGTCGGCGGGGTCACCTTTTTCTTGGGCTGTCGGTCTTTGACCACGGCAAACGACGGCGCCGTCGCGGCGGCCACCTTTTTCGCGGCGCCGCCCGCGACGGACGACGCAGCTTGGGTCGTGCAGATGCAATGCCGTTTGATGCAGTTGCGGCAGTTGACGCATTTCTTGAGGTGGCACTTGCAAACTTTTTTGTCGCGTTTGAGAAATGAGTGCGCGAGCGCGGCGTTGGCCGATGTCGTGACGGCGGAGGTCGCGTCACTGGCCACAGACGACGTCGGACCGACACTCGGAAGACCCTTCTTGGGGGCCTTGGGCGTTTTGGCGGCAGCCGTCGTTGACGACATAGACGACAAGAGCGATTCCTTGGCCCCAAGCAGCGCCAAGAGGCCTTCGATGGTCGTGTCGCCGGGCGCTGGGAGGTCGTATTGCCGCAAGAGCGGCAGCACGGCCAAGAGGCCTTGCTTTTCCCACTCGGTCAAGACATGGAGATTCTTGAGGCGGTGGATGAAGCGCTGGACAGCGGGCCAGATCCACGTCATGATCATCTCGGGGGACGGCGAGGCAAACTGCGACGGCGACGCGACGATGGGCCACAGGCCAAGCGATCGACCGGGTGTGCCTAGAAACGAGCCATGAGGATCATATGCATATACCAACCGTTGCCATGTACCCATCTTGCGCGCGACCGACTGCTCCATGTCGAGCACGCGCGTTTGGTCCTTCATGCAAAACCCATGGAAGAAATAGCTCGTGACAAACACAGCGCTCGTGGCATCGACGGCGTGGCCGTCGGCGGTCGGCGCTGCCTTGGACACGCCCGACGGCACGTACAGCGCGTACATCCACGCGGCCGGGATCAGGATCGACGTGTTGGGCTGGACCTCACACTTGATGCACTTGTCGACAAGGTCCCCGAGGAAGACGTGCTTGCGCGTCGCACTTGTGCGCCACTCGACAAATTTTTCAAGGTGCGACAGCGTCGGTGGGACGAGGTAGAGCGTGAGCGGGAGGCCGTAGACGTGATGTAGCCAACACGAGGACCCGCTGGCGCTCATGGAGAAATCGCGAAACGTGTGGCGGCTGTACATGCCCATGTACGTGTTGGGGTTGAACGTCTTCTCAGGGGACGCTGCAGTCGCTTGCTGGAACCAATCGAGGTCGTGGACCACTAGTGGTGCACGGTAGGTACACACATCAAAGAGAGGTGACAGCCCACCTTGCGGCGGCGCGATTTGGTACTCGAGCGGCGTGTCAATCACGGGAAATTCAATGTTGCTGGACCAGCTGCTGCCACCGTCGCTCGATTGATTGTCTGTACACATGGACTTGACGTCCGTGTACGAGAGTTGGCGGGTTTCCTGGGACGAGAGGTCGATGGTCTTGATGATCTTGGCCGATTCTACGCGCGCTGTCACGATGCTGTGTGCAAGGATGAAGCACCTAAAATCGGCAGCAGATCGTCCACGTGGACAGGCGACGAAGGCAGTTGGAGCCCGGGTACGCTGCCGACGGCTTCTTCGACCAAGATGGGTTCCTGGAAGCCATTGATTTGAATCGTCGTGGCCGTCAAGTTCTACGCGGGCAGTGAGGATAAGCGCAGGCTCGAGTCTGTACCACGCCCGAGACGCGGCGCACCCCCGACCGAGCGTACATGCCCGACTCGAGCATTTGATGGAACTTGTCGCTCGCTTTGTCGACGCCAGCGGCCGTCGGCGTCGTCAAGACTTCCTTCAGATTGAGCGCTGCAAATTGCCGCGGGAGGGGCAAGAGGGACGCATCCAAGACGTGCGCTTGCGTCGCATCTACACGTCACACATCCCATGTGCTACATGGGTGTCGTCATCCTACATTTGGTCTGGTTGCCCTTGTTTGTGCACGACGGACATGCATATTTTGAGATCGCAAAGGCCTTCTCTTCGTTCAACTGGACGCAACTTCCGTGGAACCAATGTTCGCAGTATGCACACTCGAGCATGAATCGCCGCGGGTCGTAGCCTTCGCGACAGAGGCAGACGGCGAGTGCGCCGCCATCGTTGTTGTCGCTTGCGACAATGGTCATGGTTTGATCGACCATCTTGCCTTGAAATGCAGTGCGAGGATGCACGTTCAAGGGATTCTCTTTCTACGTCGCATCGTGATACCCTCCATCGACATGGTGCACCACAGGAGCGTGTCCTACCTTGGCACTACGTCCGACGTCGCCGCCAAACCAACGCAACGCTAAATGCTTGGGTTGCCTTGCGAATGCCACTCTTGTTCGTCAGATTATTTTTTCGCAAGGTCATTATTTTGATAGAGTATACATTTTTCAAATGGTGATGAATAATAATAAGTCGGAACCAGATGGCACCGTTTTAGTAGGACCCCCCATGCTCCTTCCGCCCTGAGTTACAAATTTGGCGCCACTTGTCTTTATTTGGACCCCCCTGCGGTAAAGATTCAAGTGTCATTTCAACGAATCTCGCAAATTGAAAACGCATGCCATTCCTCCAATTCCGCTTAGGTCTCCAGTACGAAGAAGTCTAGCCCCCAGTTGCCGCCGCCACCCCGGGCAGTGTCGTGTACCCGCGGTATGCGTTCGCAACGTCGTCGAACTCGCACAATGGCGTCGCGATGGAGAATTTCTTCTGGAACTTGACGACATATTTGAACCGCGTCCGCAACACCCACCAAACCTACGCGGCCATGAGACCACGGCAAGTGCACAAATGCGATTGTACTTCGTAGTCGCCATTGCAGACCGTGCGACTGCGATTGCCCATGTAGAAGAGCGGCAGTGTCGTCGTGCGGTAGCCGTTGGGGAATTCACCAAACAACCTCGTTTGAGACAAGATCGTCTCGTCCCCTATTCTATGTGAGCGGCACCATCCCCATAGCTACCAACCCGGTTTATGAAGCTCAAGGAACGTGCCGCAGTGATTGTCAAGCGCGAATTTGCCCTTGCATTGGACGATGTACGTCGTCTGCATGTACGCGACCGAAACGCAATTGGGTTTGGTCGTTCCATCAAACGCATGACACGACGACAAGGCATTGATGGAACTGTTGCTGTCCCAGCACGCAGGCAGGGGTCGGTTTGCGAGATCAACGGCCGAGTAATGCAACCCAATGCTGCGACGAGTGAGCAAAGGAGGGGATACGCCCGTCATACCAGAGCGAATTGTAGTCGAGGGTGAACGTGACGACGCCGTTGGCGTTGTAAGTTGTGATGTTGCGGTATGGTTTTCCAGTCTTGGCGTCCACAAAGCATTGGGCATCAAAGACGGACGGGATGTCGCCTATGCGACTGTCGTCGATGCCAGCTGTCAATGGGGACGACGCCTGGTGCCTCGTACCTCACGGAAGGGTCAAGGGGAACCTTGAATTCGTTGACGATCGTGTCGAGTCCCTTGATGTTGAGTTCTGAGCCCGGGATAACGTATGCCTAGAGAAGGAGCAATGCCATGAATGCGAGAGACGGGCACGGCGGTACCGGCGAGCCAAAATGATCCTGGCAACAGCCAGCGTCCTGCCCATGGCAAGGATCAAGGAGTATGCCGATTGAGTAGTCTGGCTTTGCGTTTGGAATTGGGTTATACTCGTAATAGTTGAGGTCAATGGAGAAAGCAGTGATCTCGGCAACTTGCTCCGCGACAAGAATCGACTGGGCTTTTTCGTAATGAAGTTGGTCGATGTCAGCCGCCTCCTTCGGGTCCGGGACAATGATCGTAGTACCCCCAGCGGTACTGGCAACCCGGTTGTCGATTGCAAGAAGGACGAGGAGGCAGGACAAGATACAAGGCAACATGGTCGCGCGCTCGAGTTTCGAAAATGCATTTCGACGTTTCATTTTCCTACGAAAATCGATTTACTTCAAGAAATAATATCAATATTTGAATATGTATTTATACAGGGTTAAAGTTCAATCGAGAAAATAAATTTTGATTGGTCAGAATTGCCGAATTCTCACCCAATGGGCACTGGTTGTTGATGTCACCAACAGTGTCAGTACATTTGACAAACATTCCCTTTCAGCATGGAACTGCATTTTGAGTTCATTTTCAAATTCCGATGGCGGGAAGCAATACTGTTCTCGTGACCGGCGGCTCGGGCTTCCTCGGCTCCTACTGTATTAAGCTCCTCCTCGAGCGAGGGTATCGCGTCCACACAACCGTGCGCAACCCCAACAACGAGAAGAAAGTTGCGCATCTCAAGGCGCTGCCTGGCGCTGCCGACCGCTTGACGATCTTCCATGCCGATCTCCTGCAGGTATCTCGACCCATTCCCCACATCCATGTCACGCAAATCGCGTGACTAGGAAGGTTCTTTTGATGCATCGATCGATGGATGCTCTGTCGTCTTGCACACCGCGTCGCCGTTCTTCCTGCAGAACCAAACCCCCGAAACGTTGGTGGAGCCCGCGGTCCAAGGAACGTTGAACCTCTTGCGCTCTGTGTCGCGTGCGCCGCATGTTCGTCGTGTTGTCCTCACGTCGTCATCGGCATCTGTGTATGTCCACTGCGGCACCAAGCCAGCGACCCACGTGTTCAAAGACGACGATTGGAGCCACGAAGATCTCATGCGAAAAAACGAGCAATGGTACTACGTGAGCAAGACTGCGGCGGAGCGGGAGGCATGGTCCTTTGTAGCGAAGCTCACCGAGCCGCACTTTGATTTGGTCACGATGTGTCCTACCCTGACGCTCGGTCCCATGTTGCAGCCCGAGTTGAACCAAAGCAGCCAAAAGATCTTCAACTTTATGACTGGCGCGACCAAGGAGATCCCGCGCGCGTTCAAGACCATCGTTGCCGTGCGCGACGTGGCGCTCGCGCATATTGTGGCATTTGAGAACCCCAATGCGTCCGGTCGATATTTGTTGATTGGTGCGTGCCCGACCGAGAAGGAGCTCTGCGACGCCATCGTCGCGGCGTGTCCCACTGCTCAAGTGCCGACGACGGTGGCTCCCGGCGCCGACCCCGTCATGATGCTCACTGACTGTAGCAAGGCGGAGAAGGAATTAGCCATCCGCTTCATCGGCACGCGTGAGATGGTGGCGGAAACATGCGCGAGTTTGATTCACCACGGCTTTGTCAACATTTAACATAGGATGACCTCATGGATAAACGAGTTATAGTTGGCATTTATTTGGTCACTCGATTCGTCGTGTTGTTTCTTCATTTGTTTGCTGGGATCGTTCCGAGGCCTGCTTACCCGTGAGAATGTATGCAATTGAGAAAATGTCTCCAAAATGATTAGTACTTCGATAGATATACGAATTGGGTTTGACCGCTTGCGTTAGGAACTCGAGCCTTCGTTGATCCTTGAAACATCGTACCGCATTGCCAGCAAGGAACATATATTTTGTTTCTTGCACTTGCATGTCAGCAGCGGTGTTCAGTGTACTTACCTGGTACTCCCAGTCCTCCATAGTACTCGATGAACTCCGCAGCAACAAAAATAAAACCTGCTGACATGCATTCCTCAGGACTGATTGCGGTCAACAAAGTTCATTGCCAAAAAACATGCCTCAACAACAAGCGATCCTCGTGACGGGCGGCTCGGGCTTCCTCGGTTCCTACTGCGTCAAATTGCTTCTCGAGCGAGGCTATCACGTCCACACGACTGTCCGCAACCCGAACAACGAAAAGAAAGTCGCGCATTTGAAGGCGCTGCCTGGGGCCACGGAACGGTTGACGATCTTTCAAGCTGAGCTCCTGCAGGTATTCATGCAACTAAAGTCGTGTTCATGTGGTCGCTAGGAAGGGGCATTCGATGCGGCGATCGATGGATGTTCTGTCGTCCTCCACACGGCGTCGCCATTCTTCTTGCAGAACCAAACGCCCGAAACATTGGTGGAACCCGCGGTCCAGGGGACATTGAACGTCCTGCGCTCCGTCTCGCGCGCGCCGCATGTCCGCCGGGTCGTTCTGACCTCGTCCACGGTATCCATCTACGTCCACTGCGGCACCAAGCCCGAGAGCCACGTCTTCAACGAAGACGATTGGAGCAACGAAGATCTCATGCGCAAGAACAACCTCTGGTACGCCGTGAGCAAGACCGTGGCGGAGCGCGAAGCGTGGTCCTTTGTCGAGAAACTCGCGGCGCCGCATTTCGACTTGGTCACGATGTGTCCTACGTGGATCCTCGGTCCCATGTTGCAGCCCGAGTTGAACCAAAGCAGCCAAAAGATCTTTGACTACATGACCGACGTGACCAAGGAGATTCCCCTCGCCGTCAAGACCATGGTGGACGTGCGCGACGTGGCGCTCGCGCACATCGTCGCGTTTGAAAACCCGAATGCGTCCGGCCGCTACATGTTGGTCGGCGCCGGCCCAACGGAAAAGGAAATATGCGAGGCCATCGTCGCCGTGTCGCCGACCGCGACTGTGCCGACGACGGTGGCGCCCGGCGCCGACCCCGTGCCGCTGCTCTACGACTGCAAAAAAGCCGAGAAGGAATTGGGCATTCGTTTCATTCCATTGACAGACATGGTCGCGGAAACGTGCGCGAGTTTGATCCAGCATGGGTTTGTCAAGCAAAATACACCGTGACTCAAGGAATGATCCGTTGATGTCCAGAGCTGACGATAATTGATGCCGTAACACGAAAGAGATTGTATCACGCTCCATGCGTGTGAAGCATGCATGAGTGGGCAGTGTTGGCACGCCTTTTGGTGATGACAGGAGCATGCTGACGCAATGAACATTATTGACGTCAAAGGAGCATTCGTTTGGGAGAATAACGTGGGCCACCGTGGATGACGGCAAGCATCGAAAGGGCCCGCACATACCACAAGTTAATCGGTACTGAATGTGCATGGCGCGCGCGGTGGTAAGCTTCCATTTTTGATTTGACTCGCCGGCGATGTTGGTCCTTCCTCTCTCGCGCGCTCTGGCCCCGCCACTTCGATTTCAAAAATTCAAAGGATAAGTGCTTCCCATTGGACAAAATCATGCCATAGATTTCACGAGGCTGCCCAAATAAAGGCATTCGATTGGTCAAAAATCTACATTTTCGGGGATCAAATCCATTGCGCCAAAACCAACATTGGCAATCCGCGGGACTCATCGGAGCTGCCCTTCCGATGTCCGTGTCAGAGCTATGCGAATGGGTCGAGTTCTACAAGACCACTGGAAAGGAAGCACCATCTCTGAGCGAATGCGTTTCAAATGTCATTCGTCTTGCATACCCCGGTGAACTCGAAAGCTTTGAGGCATCCAGGCCGGACGAAGGTGCATGGGCGGCGTCTTTGGCAGTCCTCAATCGGCATGCGAGCGAAACAGATCTCATCAAGCCCTTGCAGAGTCACTTGCTTGAGTCATATCGAGGCCCGTTCGTCCCTCATGTTTCGCCACGGGAAGCAGAACGCGAATTGAAACGAGCACTGGCCGCGCTTTGTATTGGTGCCTTCAGAGGTGCGCAAAAGGCAGTATTCATCAACGACGTGATCAATTTCGAGAATCACATCCAAATTGCAATTTTCACGCTCCTCAACGACGAAGAGGATGGAAACGACGACGAAGACGAGTCTGCGCCAGAAGTGACCGTCGAGAATCCCCCCATGACACCTGTGCGAAGTGCCAAGGATTCGACGGAGCGGGACGACGTGGCTTCGTCGTGTTCAAAGAATGAAATCAAGCGTATGATGCGAGAAAATTCGATCTTGAAGGACGAAAACGCATCCCTCCAGGCAGAATTATTTCGCCAGAAGGAAGCCATGCTTCAGGTCCAGCAAGATGACGAGAAGCGCAAAGAAGACGTGGAGAACTTGAAACTCGAATTGCGCGTCGAGTCCGCCAAGAATGAACGCGCGATGAAAAAACAGGTCGACGATTACGTGGCGCATTTGCAAGACGAGCTGACCCAGGCAACCAACAAGCTCCAGGGCCTCGCGGGGATTGACAAGGCACTCGAAGCCGCAAAAGACGAATTGGATATTTTGAAGCCGATGGCAGAAAAGGCCAGTAAATTGGAGAGTCGACTGGAGAAGTACCAAAGCAAATTGGACGAGATGACGCGCGTGAAGGAAACCAACCGGGTAACGTCGATCTGATTGAATCTTGCATCATGAATCACATACTGCTATTTGCAGCGCCTCGAAGAAAAGACGGCGGAATTGACCGAGAAGGCATATGCCCAGGAAAATCAGCTGCATAAATTATCCTCCGTCCAGCGCAAGTTGGACGAGACCAAAGAAGCGATGGCCAACATGGTATGGCCTTCAAGAATACAATTTGATCGGAATCGAAAAATATAGGCGGTCCGACTGAGCGAAACCGAAGCGCTTGTGTCCCGACGGGAGCACGAAAAGAATCAAGTCGCTGCAGACTTGGACGGCGTGCGGCAGGAGCTGTCGCTGCAGCTCCGTCTGAAGCAAGACATGCAAGAGACTCTCGCACGAGTGCAAGATGGTGCGACCCACCACTCGCATGCGCCCGTCGAGCACATTGTCGACAAGGACATGGAAGAGGAAATGGATTCGTTGAAACGAGCCAACGCGAAACTCAAGGAGCAGTTGTCGCTTGAAAATGCCAGTCGCATCGATGCGCTTCTGGAAGATTTGGACGCGATGACCCGCGTGAAGAAGAGCTTTGAAACGAAATTTTTCGACGCACAGAACCAAATCGAACGCCTGGAAATGGATCTTGCGACGACACGAGAGGTGTGCGCTGCGAGTCAACAGCAGCGCATGGACACACAGGAAGCGCTCAACACAACGCAAACCAGTCTTGAAGCCCTCAAGGGTGACTTTGCCCATGCAAATGCGATGTGGGCAGAGGCAAAGACGCAGTGGGAAGCCAAAAGCCGTGCGCTGGAAGCAGACATCCAGGCAAAGACTCAATGCATGGACGAGCAAACTGGATGCATCCAAGTGTTGGAAAACCAGCGCACGTCACTAGAGCAGCAAATTCGCGAGCACGAATGCAGCATTGAATCCATGGCTCTGGTCAACGAACAAAGCATGGAAATGATCTCGCAGCTTGAGATGGACCTTGACCATGGCCGACAAAGTCTCAGTCAATTGCAAGAGGCCAAGGGCTTGTTGCAAGCAGAGCTCGAAACCACGAAAGGCCTGTGGATGGCAGAGTCGACCGAGTTTGCTGCCTTCCGCTCGGAGGCACTGCGAACCCAAGACGAGTGGACAGCCAAATACGAAGACATGGTCGCTCACCAAGACGAAATGTCCCTGGAATTGGCTGCCCGAGTGAGTCAGCTTCAAGAAAAGACCTCCCACGTGACGAGCTTGGAGAATATTCGCTCGACCAACGAAGAAAACATTGCAGCATTGGACGAGCGCGTGGCGGAACTTGAGACAGCACTGCGCCACGTGACAGAATCGTTTGAGATGGCGCAGGAGGAGCGCGACGCCGTGGAGCAGAGTCGTCTTGGCATGGAGCGATCGTGGGACGAAGAGCGAGCGACATGGACAAAGCAGACGGCGGATATGGTGACCAAGCATGAAGCAGCGATTGTGATGTGGGCACTAAAGCTCGAGGAGACGACGGAGACGATGGAAGAAAAACTCCAAGACAAACATGCTGCGTACACGGCAATCGAAGCCAAGGCCACGTCGCTGGAGGAAGAAGTGAAGGCCATGCAGACGAGACACGAGGCCGCGCGAGTTGAATGGGAAGCCAAAGTGGACGCCGTGGCACAAAAACAAGTCGAGTGGGAAGCCCAGTTGGGTCACTACCGCCAAAAAGAAAAGCGCGGCGAAGCGGTCTTGGTTGACCTGAAAGCGCGGCACGCAGTGACGACCAAGGCCAAGGACGAGGCGATTCAGATTTTGGAACTCAAAATGAGCCGGCTCGAGTCCAAGAATCGTATGTTGGAGAAAGAGCGATCGCATTTCTCACACCAAGAGTCAAGTAAACGCCACGTGAGTGCCGAGTACCAAGCCGTGTCATTGAAGATGGACATGCAAATGAACGCTCTCAAGGCGGAACTGGAATCGCTTGGCGCGGAATACAAAGCTCTTGTGGTGGTATGGATCGTCCTTAATCACGTCGTCGTCACGACTGTTGTAGCAAACACAAGGCTGCTCGTGCAAATATTCGTGCGATGCGTCGATGAAGGGGTATGTCGAATATGGTTTGTTCGTTTGGATGTTCCAACATGGACTTGTGGTAGATATGTCGACAGCATGAAGCACATGGAACAACAACAACATGCCGAAAGCGAACGAAGGCGTGAATTGATCCTCGTGAATGCCAAACGTACGTGTGTGTGTCGACGCGGTTGAGATTTGACCAGCGAATGTAGTCATTCAAGAGCAAAAGCAGTTGGTTCTCCGAACCACAAGCCAAGCGCAGGAAATTCAAAAGCTCAAAGAAGCCAACAACAGCCTCATGCTGCGCGAAGAGCGACGAAACAAAGCGTTGGAACACGAGAAGGAAAATTCAAGCAAGGTTGACGACACCGTGAAAAATCATACGACACCATCGAAACGAAAATGGCAAGACTCGCCACAAGTCGACGAGTCAGCGAGGGACCACCGGACAACCGAAACGCCGTCGAAACGATTTCGGAGTTCGAGTTCGCCGTTCGCAGCCCCGTCGCCATCTGTGATCTCCTGTCCTGCCGGTAGTGTCAGTGCACACGCCACACCGTCCAAGAACAGTCCGTTGCTTGACAATGCGACGACGACAGCCACCGGCGACGATCCACCCCCACAATGTTCACAACAATAAGTTACAGCCCGTAAATAAAAACACAAAAGTGTTGACTGGTTATTGCTGGACCATGGCACATAAGGCGTCAAAGGCCGGGACGTTTGTGCAAGCGCCAACGACGCGGACGCACATGGAGCCGACGGCGCATCCCCATTTCAAGCCTTGCATGACGTCGTGGTGCTGGGTCCACGCGTACAAAAAGCCAGCGTTGAAAGCATCGCCGGCGCCCGTCGCGTCCACGACGTCGGTGGGAAAACCGCCAAAGCAAAAGTCTTGGCTGGTTGCGGCGCAGTGGGCGCGGACACCGTCGCCGCCGACTTTAAGCACCGTGAGCATGTGCGGCGCGGCGGCGGCAAAGTACGCGATGGCCTCGTCGAGCGAGTCGCGCTTGGAGATGCGGCGCGCTTCGACTTCGTTGGGAAGGAAGACGTCGAGGAGTGGCAAGATTTCCTCGAGATTGGCCCACTCTTCCGAGCCGTCATAGTTGGTATCGAGGGAGAGCGTGATGCCGCGGGCCTTGGCTTCGCGGAGCAGCGCCGCGAGGTCCGGGACCAAGCCCAAGACGCTGTAAAACCCTATCGGTGAGTCAGAAGCATGATATGTCATCGAGAGACATGTACCGCCAATGTGAATGTGCTTGGCTTGGAACAGCGCTTCCTTGTCGATGTGATCGATCGCAAAAACGCGGGCTGCCCCGTAGTGAGTCACAAACGCGCGGTCTCCCCGGCCCGTGAGGACGATGCAGACTCCTGTGGGGACGTTCGACAAGAGAGGGGAATGGAGTTCCACGTGCCGCTTGGCCAAATGACCCGTGAGCATCTCCCCGAACGCATCCGCGCCGAGCGCCGTGTGGAAGGCGACGCGGGTGCCGTTGAGGTTGGCGAGTTGCGTGGCCGTGTTCAAGGCAGACCCGCCGGGCTGCATCTGGATCGGGCTCGTGCACGGCGTGTCCTGACCCCATGTGGGCAGGCCCTCAACCCCGGCCAAGACATCGACAAACGAGTCGCCGAGGACCGCGATCAGCGGCGCTGCTTGCGCCCCCAAGCTCATGCTTCGAAATTCGACTCGACTTCGACAAGCCATTTGAAAGGGGTGAAATTATACTAAAAACTCAATAAAAACTCAGTGCCTAATGCATCTGGATGCGCGCGAGTCGCTGCTTCAAGTCCATGAGCGCCATCGACTTGGGCGGCTGGTCGCCTGGCGGCGCCGCGCTTGTCTCTAAACTCCGGTCCTTGAAAATGTTGTTGCGACTAAGGACCGTCTTGATCGCCGCGTCGCTCGCGGCGGCGCCTGCGCGGTTGTAGTCGGTCATCTCAAGCTTCTCCGTCACGGCTTCCAGCTCCTCTTTCTTGGCCTCGATGACCTCGACCTTGGCCGTCGATGTCATCTTGGCTTCCACAATCGTCATGGCCGCTTGCACTTTGGTCGTCGGGTCGTTGGACGCGGCAAAGATTTGCGCCGCATCCGTGAGGCCCCGCGTGGCGATGCCAGCGTCGGGCACGGGCACCGCAAACGTGTGTTGCATCTCGAGGAGCATGCGGTGGATGGGCGACGAGACGGGCAGTTCGTTCAGTGCGAGCTGGAACGCAGGCCTGTTGCGCGCCGCGTAATAATCGGCCGCGTACTTCAAGCTCGCCTTCATCGCGTTGCGCGCCGCGAGTTCGTCCGTGTCGGGAAACGTCGTCATGAAGCGATGCTTGGCATGGAGGATGGCGACGATGTCGGCGTCTTTGAACGGCGCCGGCCGCGCCAGTTCGCGGCGCGTCGTTTTCACGAGCAGTTTGGCCACGAGGCGCTCGAGCGTCGGTTTCCCGGCGGCCTTGTTGGCGCGGTCGTGGATCGTGTAGTCTTCGACCTTGTGGTGGACGATGCGCTCGAGGAGGTTGATAAGGGCGGGCCAGACCTCCGAGATGCGGAGGCTGTACGCGACCGTCATGGCCAGTTTGTTCAACGCTGTCATGATGCGCTGCGAGAACGATTCCTCAACGTCTTCGATGCGTGGGTCAAGCAGGCCAAAGCACGACTCGAGGAGGACGCGCTCGATTGCGACGCGTTGGACGCGGCGATTGTACGCGTCGTGTTTTGTGATGTTGGCCAGCGTCGAGAGGCAGAGCGAGAGCACGTAGAGCTCAATCGGCGCAGCGTCGCCCTTGCCAAACGTCGCATGCGAGATCTGGCACACGCGCAGGAGCACTTCGTTAACATTTTCTTGCAAAAAGAGATCGTCGTCCGTCGAGCCCATGACGTAGAGCGACTTGAGCGCGTCTTTCCCGGCGGCAAACGCGTCCAAGTCCACCGTCAACTCGCGCTGGCTCACCATGAGTCGTTCGAGCGGCGGAAACAACATCCCGCGCACGTCCATGCGCTGGGTCGCCGTTTCTTCGGTGAAATCGGGACGTAGCGGCACTGGTGTCGGGGGCAACAGGGGCGTGGACGGTGGGTGCGCCGTCGATCGCGACGGCAGTTGCATGGAGGAGGGCGTGCGGACGGGGGTGAGCGTGCGCTCTAAGAGCCGCGACGGGGGCGCCGACGGTTTGTCTGCAAAGGACGCGGCCTTGACCAGCACGGGTTCGTACGTCGAGATGGGTTCGCGGGCGGGCTCATCCATCGACACTTGCTTGACGGCAACCGGCGTCGGCATGATGGGCTTGGCCACGCGATCTATCGGCAAATACTTGATCTTTTGGAGCACCAAATCCATTGACTTTTGGGTCGAGATGTTGCAGTTGGCAAAGAACTTGTCCGTGTTGTGCTCGCCCATCAACGTGTACATTTTGACAATCACGCCAATCGCGCTCTCTCGGACTTCTTTTTCGTTCGAGTCGACGTACTTGCCAATGTCCCGCAGCGTTTTCTTGCCCACGGCCGTGTGGCCCTTTGTCTCGGCCACATACTCGACCAAGTCCAAGCACTCGGATCGGCTTTTGGAATTCTTCGAGTTTGTAATGCATTCCAAGAGAAACGGCATGAGCTTCACGGGTGGGTACACTTGCACGACCAACCGCATGACGTCGCGGAATCGCATGCGGAAGCGGGGCTTTTGCTGGCCAGATTCTTGGCACAAATACGGCAAAAATATGGCCGCTTCCACGTCGTCGAGTTCCCAGTCGTTGTCGACCAAGAGTTGGAACAACTTGACAAGCAAGTCCAGCATTTTACCTACGTGCTATGAGCGATCCCATCAACAAGCACACCACATACCCAAAGCTTGCACATTGTTGTCGACAATGCGAAGGGTCGACCACTTCAAGATCAAATCGAGTGAACAGTGCACTTCGTCGGGTTGATGGTTTATACACTTGGACAAGTCGTCAATCGCGTCCATCATGCCCTACACACAACTCCATATCAGCATCGAGGACGACGAGGTGGCAGTACCTTCTCGTACGACACGGCAAACAATTTGGCGCGCATCGTCGCATGCAAAAGCGACCCCCACTCGGACTCTAGCTGGCCCTTTCGGGCCTGCAGCTCGGCCGGGTCCGTGGCATCAAAGATCCACTTGTTCTTGCGGTTGCGGTCCAGTCGGGTCAACTTGTCACTGGATATCAACAAGGCCGTTGGGGCGGCCGGCGTCGCCAGACGGCTCGGCCCGGGCGACGGGGCGCGAAGCGTCGCGGTACTGGTTGCAGCGGGGGCGGCAATTGCCGCTGCAGGGGGCACCGTCGATGGAGGGCGCGCCGACGCAACACTACTGCTCGATCGAATCAGCCCAGACGGGGCCTTGGGCTTCTCTTCCTCCACAGGCGCAGTTTGGCTCTGTGCAAACGCTGCCGCCGCGGCGCGGTCGATGATGGGCTTGAGCGTGCGCATTTTGGCGGGGACAATGTCGCGGCAACCAGCCAACACGGCTTCCTTCCCGGCACTCTTGAAGACGTCCACGAGGAGCAATTGGGCCTTTTCGCGGGCCTCCGTCACCTTGTCTTGCAACGCGTCAATGGTGTTTTCGACCAAACAGCGCAAATCGAGCTTCTCTTCAATCGCCTGTGTGTGCGCAACCGTCCACCCCAGCAATTCGGCACGCCCGACCGGGTTTTTCAACGCCTCCGCGACAAACGGAAGCAGCGAGTCAAAGCACGCGGCCGACGGCTTGTCGTTGTGGATGACCCATTTGTTAAGCGTGTCGAGACAGGCTTGCTGCATCGTCTTCTTGTTGTCCGAGACACCCACGACCAATGGATTGCCGACAAGTTTTGCGAGCTTGGCGACGGACTGCCCCACGCTGGTGGCCACGACCCCAATCACAACCACGGCTTTCACCTTGAGATTGGCGTTCGAGTCGCTCAGGCGGGCTTTGAGGGACTTCATCAACTCCATCACAGACTTGGTCAGCTCGATCGATAAACCCGCTTCTTCGCACAATCGCTGGGCTTGCTCCATTGCTTCCATGCGCTTCTTCCACGCGACCTTGTCGTCTTCGTTTTGCATGCTGTCGAGCAAGTCCTTTGTAATCTTGGCGCTAATGTCCACGCGGCCGAACGGCGACCCGCTGGCGCTGTCGTCTTCGACGGCTTCACCCTTGACGTAGCGGATGATTGTCGATTTGGCGGTGGCGGGGTTGTAGCCAACTCGTTTGAACTCGGACTCGACGTTGTCCTTCAGCGTTGATTTCCACGCATCCAAATTCAACAACGGGCGCATGGAATCGCCGAGCTGGCCATACATGGCGCCAAAGAGGGCGATGGCCGTGACGCGGACCTTGGGATTGCTGGATTCCATCCCTTGCGGGCCCTTGGCAAAGTCAATGAGGCCGCGGGGGGTGCATTTGCCTATGCCAAAGTCCTTGACTGTGTCCACCATAAACTCCAACACTTCCACGTGTGCTAGGGGCAGCTTCACGTTTGGCATGTGGCCGATGATCGTCGCCAATACGAGGGACGGACCCACGAGTTCCGAAAAGGCCATGAGCATTGGTCGGATCGTCTCGCTGACCTTTTTGTCACCAATTTTATCGATGGCGGGGGGCGCCACCAGCGTCACAACGCCGGGACTCATGCTCTCACTGAGCGACGCGACTGTGCCCATCGCCTGGAACGCGCTCTTGAGAGCTTGGACGTTGGATTCTTTGAAGCCCTTGGACATCGCATGAATGTACACCGCGAACGCTTCAATGTTGGCCGTCGCCACGTCCTGTTGTTGGCAACATTCTTCGATGCCTTCGTAGCCGGCTTTGCGATCCGACCATTTGATGCTCTGGAAGTTGGACGTGACATCGCCCCACCCATCCAAATCGAGGCTTTGCAATTGCATCTCGGCGTCCTCAGGGGACAATGTGATGCTTTCACCTGCGGTCGCCGCAGGGGCAGCTTTGGCCGCGCCGGCCTTGCCCGTGGCTTTGGCGGGAGCCGTGGCCGGGGGTTTCTTGAGTGAATTCGACCGTGCAATGCCAGCGGACGGCGTCTTGCTGCCTTCCTTCGGGACCGAGGCAGACGACGCTGTGGGTTTGGACGCCGCGGTCGCTGGCTTCGGCACTGAAAACGCCGAGGGTTCCGCGCCACCTAACAGGTCGTCAAGCTTGAACGTGCCGATGGGATGTATACATACCTCCAGCGCCACCCATGGCGGCCTCAATGACTTTGTAGCTACGGGCTTGACGCTTTTCTAGAATCTCGAGCGTGGATTTCACCATTCGAGGGGCTTGGTCCGACGACTGGACGAGCGTGACCATGGCGTCCACCCCCGCTTTTCGAAGCCCCGGGTCGGAATCTTCAATGCACGTGGCAAACAATTCGCCGCACGTTTTCATCAGCGCCGTGTCGGCCACGTTGATCGTCTTTTTCGTGATTTGGCGCTGGATGAAAATGACGCCCTGGGCGCGGGCCGCGGGGATTTTGTTGGTGGCGTCGACGGTCGTCTTGAGTTCATCCATCATGTTATCGATCGACAGCGCGTGCTGCTGAAACATATCGAGCGATTGATGCGTCGCGTTGAGCACGTTGGACTTTTTGTCCGACAACTTGCGCAGGAGGACAGGCAGCATGATGCGCGCGTACTGCGCAAAGTGGCGGCGAAGGCCGTCCGCTAACACACCAAGCACTTCGATGGACTTGGCAACAATGTTCACGTTCGAGTCCTGGGTGCAGATTTTCAGTTGTTGGACCAAGTCGCCAAAGTCTCCGTTGTTGGCCAGCTTGGGCACAGAGCCAATCGTGTCGAGGACAATCTGAAGGGCCGCGACTTTTTCGCTCCACTTGGGCAAGGCCATCTTGGCTTTGAATTCTGTCTTGGGCAACTTGGCCATGAGGTCCACCGTCTCGGCAAACTCACGCGGATCGATGGCGTTGTCCACGGCCGCCGCGGGGCCGCTGCCGCCACCTTTGCCTTTGGCCTTGGCCGGCGCCGCCTTGGGCTCCTTGCCTTTCACATACCGAACGGGCGCAGCCTGGCCCGGCGTGATGTCTTTGATCATGGTCTCGTACTCGGTTTGCTGGGCGGGACGCAATGTGGCAACGATGTCCTGGACCAACGACGGGCCTGTCCAACGGTACAATTCCCCAATCAACTTGAGGGCCGTGGGGCGGACGTTGTTGACCGTCGACTCGCACAGAGTTTTGAGCTCTTTCTTCACGGGCGGGACCGGTACGACGCGGGGACCAAAGGTTTTGAACGCCTCCAAAATCGAGTTGACGCACAGCGGCGGCACTTTTGGTTTCTTGTTTTTGGTCCCTTCGAGCAACGCCGCGATCGTGTCTTCCGCGCTGCCCAAATGCACGAGCTCGAGCACGAGTTCCTCGGCCAATTTTACAGTTCCGGGTCGGCCCGAGAAACCCTTGTCAATGACCTTGGGCATGACGCGGCCGGCAATGCCATTGTTCCAGTCCTGGGGTCTCACTTGCACTGCATACGCGAGAACCGCGGCGAGACCACATTCCATGGCGGCGGCGTTCGAGTCGTCGACCATTTTGCCGAACAGTTCCGCAACATTTCCGCCTTCAATGGGTCGACCTGTTTCGAACGCGGCCTTCAAGTCATCGTAGACTTCTTTTCGCACTTTCCAGTTCTTGTCGGCCACTTTCGCTTCCAATTCTTCCATCTGCAACGCCGGGTCATCTGAGCTGGCCCGTGCAGGTGCGGCGCCGTCGCTCGCGCCTGATGCCGTTGGACTCCTCTCGGGTTGTTCTACAGAGCTCGACGTAGACGCTTCGTCGTTTCCCATGTCAACATCCTGGAAGTCAAGCGGGGGGAGTTTCGCGGCAGGCGGTGGTGCTTGAGCTGCCGGTGCGGCCGCTGCAGGTGGTTTCTTGACGCCCATTCGGTCCTTCAGCGACGGACGGGCTGCAGGCGCAGGCGCAGGTTTCAACGGGGGAGAATTCGACATGAAGCCGCCTCGGGAAGGAGGAGCGTCCGGTTCCTCTTCGCCGGGTTCGGTGTACGATATGTTGGATGAGATTGTCTTCGTGATGGCCAAGAGCTCTGTCAAGTCCTCGCCCATGCACAGCGGGCACTTGCAGCTCATATTCCGCAAGCATGGTTGGCTCATGATCTATACGAAGCTTTGTGGAGGAGCTTCCTATAGATGTCTGTGTATTTGCAACCAACGATCTGACTCAGCGCGCGCGCGGACTCGGGAAGCGGTGGAGCAAAAGTTGGTTTTCTTGTGATTGCGATTTTTATTGCGTCGATTCAAGTGGAAAAAATCTTGCCCAAGTTCAATTGATGCCCAGCATTTGACCTGATTTTAAAAACATTTCAGGATAGAGACGCCTTTAAAGCGCAAAATTTGCCTCTCGATAAGGACACGTGCTATTTACTACTTCGAAGTATTTTGAATTCTAAATTACTCTTTTTTTTAAATACTATCACATATAATAACCTTTATAATATTATTCAAGATTGTTTTGTATCCAAGAGCGGCCATTTGAAATTTCAAATTCCACCGCGCCACCGCGGGACAGGGCAAACGTGCGACCTTCGCTCACAGGATACATTGAGGGGGCACCACAAAGCCCACCTCAACCTCCCTCGCCCCCACGGTATTGCGAAGTCTCGGTGCCGCATCAATGCGAGGAACTGTTGCCACTGGCCGATCCATGAATTTCCCCAGGAACCTTGCCCCCATGAATGCTTCATGTTATGAGCCGGTCGGCCCATGGAACATCACATCCCAGAAACATACTTGCAAGCATGTACAATTTAATCGTTCCTCTTCGCAATGGTTGTACATTCGACTGTGTTGTCCACGACTTTTCGCTTGCCTGACAATTCTCTCCCATCGATGGACTACACATTACTCCAGAGTACAGATAGTTAATCGTAATCCGGTTTACAAATAATGAATAATTTTGCAGCTCTCCAAAAAGCAACCATCGACTCCAACAAGATACGCAATCGGCAATGAGTGTGTGGCGGTGGTGGTGCGGCTCGCTGGAGCAGTGGATTATCGGGATTGTCCCAGGCGCTGCTCCCGTCGGTGCGTGCCTTGAGACGACGCTCTTCGTTTCGTCCTTTTGGAAGCTCGGCATCGTCGTCGCGGGGATCGTCATCGGCACCGTTTCGGTTGATGCAAAGACGCCACGCAGCGTGTTGCCGGTGGTCGCGACATCGCTCTGTCTCTTGAATGTCGTGTGTGGGGGTCTCTACTTGGGTAGCCAGAAGCCCTTGTACCCGTGTCAGGTCTATGCAGGTAGTAAGTACAACCCCGTCCGGGCCTCATGTGCCTGCTAGGAACACTCTGGCTCGTGGAAGGGCTGCATTCCGGTACGCACATGTCACCCATCCGTGGTTGACACATTCATCTAGCGATCATCTTGTTCGTCTTGCCGCATGCGTTGCGACGTTTTCGGCACTGGTATCTCCTCGACATGGTCACACGACTTGTCGTGTTTTATTCACTCGTCGGTCGGGGCCGTGCCCTACGCTTGGGAGATATCAACATGATCGTTGACACGACTTTCCTTCTCTTGCGCGCGGCGTTGGCCTATTGGGCCCACTGGCGCCATTGCGTGTCCTTGCCCCGTCCACGGCACCCCCAAGTCGACGAAACCAAGGCGTCGTTCGTCTCGTCTCTCTTCTTCCTCTGGATCTGGCCGCTTCTCTCGCATGGCTACCGCACCCAATCGATCAAAATGGCCGACTTGCCGCCGTTGCATCCCCGCGACGCCGGCGGCGCTCTCTTTGCGCGCTTCCAAGCGCATTGGCGGCAATTCCCGCGCCACGGCCTCGTCCGGCACTTGCACGCCGTCGTGTGGCCGACCTTTTACCACGCGGCTGCGCTCATGGTCGTTGCGACCGCCGCCAACATTGCCAATCCGCTGCTCCTCCATGCGCTGCTCGATGCCATGACTACCTCAACGACCTCGTCCTCGCCGATGCTGCTCGCTGCCCTCTGGTTCCTCGCACTCGCGTGCAACTCGCTCTTTGTGCATCAGTTTTGGGCCGTTGCCGTCCGCTGCGGCATGCACACGCGCTCCATTCTCCAACAATTTGTCTTTGAAAAGTCCCTCCGGCTTGCGTCCCACGCCGACTGGACAGCCGGCGCCGTCCAGAGCTTGCTTGCCGTCGACGCGTGCCGTCTCTGCGACAACTACGTCGTCTGCTTTCTACACTGGAACACGTGGGCGGCGTTGGTGACGCTCGCCGCGTGCCAATTCTCGCTCTTCCGTCTCCTCTCGTACTCGTCGTTTGTCTGGCTCGCCGTCGTCGTGCTGTACGCCCCGTGCGCGGTCTATTTTGGCGGGAAGATCAAGACGCACAGCCAAGCCCACCAAGCTGCGCGCGACGACCGCGCCACTGTCTTTACGCAGATCCTCCGTGCGGCGCTCACGATGAAAGCGTGTGCGTACGAAGCGTGGAGCGAGGCGCGGATTCAGGACGCGCGCGCTGTGGAATTGACGGCGCTCCAGTGGAAGGCGATGCACGACACGTTAAGCACGAGTCTGCTCCTTGTGGCCCAAGTGCTCGCACCCATGCTCACGTTCCTCGCGTTCATCCATCTGCAGCACCGAACGCTGGACGCGGCCACGGCCTTTTCGGCGCTCGCGTGGTTCAACACAGCCGCGTCGCCGCTCCTGCGTCTCCCGCAGGTCCTTGTGACCCTCGTCGACGCGTCCGTGTCACTCGATCGACTCGAACGATTCTTTCGCGCGCCGGAACGAGAAACCGACGTCGCACCGGAGCCCGCCGCCACCCCACAGTCGATGTATGCGCCACCGACTCTCTACCACGCCATCGAAATCCAGCATGTCACGTGCAGCTGGTCGCCCCAGCGTCCCCTCTTCCAAGACTTAACGCTGGTGGTGCCCAAGGGTCAATTCGTTGCCTGCTATGGCGCGGTCGGAGCAGGCAAGTCTAGCTTCCTCGAGCTCTGCTTGCGCCTACCATCCATTTCGCACGGCAATGTCGCGACGCATGGTACGATTGCCTACTGTCCACAAGTACGTCCACATAATTGTGATGACGGCATGATTACGCAATACATGGTAGACACCATGGATTCAAAATACCTCGGTCCGCGACAACATTCTCTTTGGCTTGCCCATGGATCGCCAGTGGTACAAAATGACGCTGCACATGTGTGCCCTCGAAGAAGACATTGCGCTGTGGCCGTTGGGCGACGCAACCATCGCCGGGGAACAAGGCAACGCCCTCTCTGGCGGACAAAAACAGCGCGTTTCCCTCGGTAAACGAACACTACGCTCTCCGTTTGACTCGATGGTCACTGTAGCGCGGGCCATCTACTCGCGCCGTAGCATTCTGCTCCTCGACGACGTCTTGGCCAGCTTGGACGCCCATGTTGGCGCCCACATTTTCCAGCGGTGCCTCGCTAGCCCTACTTTGGCGTACACGACCAAAATCCTCGTCGTGAACCAACCCACTTATCTCCAGCATCCGTCTGTGGACCGGGTTTTGTACTTTGAGGAATCTGTCCAAGGTCATTGTACCATTCAGCACATGGGTACACGACTGTGTGTTCTGTAGTCTGTATCTCAGCCTCTGCTAGACCATGTCCACGTGCATGCGATTCCCGTGGAGGCGCCGTCGATACAATCTGACACGGCGCCCATCTCCACAACCGACCAACCGCTCGTGGCCCCCGCCGCCTCGGAAACAACCGCCCACGGCGCCCTGGATCGCACACTCCTCCGCCTCTACTTGACGTCCTTGGGCTCGTCGTGCGCCGTCGGGAGCTACGCGCTGCTCCTTCTCGTCGAACATGGGCTTGTTTTGGGTGCTACGTTCTGCTTGGGCCAGTGGAGCACCAACGCCAACGATACTGCGTACCAATCGGTGTACATTGCCCTTGGGTTGGCCCAGGCCGCGACGTCGCTGGGTCGAAAAGCGTCGTTTGTCCTCTTGTCGCTCGCGGCGTCGTCGCACCTCCACGCGTCCCTCGCGCACGCACTCATGCATGCGTCTATGCGTTTCTTTGACACGCACGCGCAAGGCATGCTCCTCAATCGATGCGTCAAGGACATTGCCGCGCTCGACGAAACCATTCCGTACGTCGTCTCGACCTTTCTCTACAACAGCCTCGAGATCGTCATGAGTCTCGTCTCAGTCGCGGCCACGACCCCTTTCGTCCTCGTCCTCGTCCTCGTCGTTGTGTACCCGTACGCGGTCGTGTACAACATGTACCGCTGGCCCGCGCGCGACCTCAAGCGCCTCCAAAGCGCGGCGCGGTCGCCGATTCTGTCGTACTTTAACGAAATCGCCGCCGGCACGAGCACGGTCGTGGCCTTTGACGCGTCGGATGCTGTCGCGCGCGTCTCCATGGCCCACATCGATCACTCGGTGCGCACGTACTGGCCGTCGCTCGTCGCGAACCAATGGGTCACGGTCTGGCTCGAGATGCTTGGCATCGTCGTCGTCGTCGTCGCCGTCGTCTCGTGTGTGTGGCTGCATGCGGCCGGTCGCCTCAGCACGGCGCTCATCGGGCTCGTGCTCACGTACGCGGCGGCGCTGCCGTCCCGCATCGGCTGGATGCTCAAGATGCTCGCGGCGATCGAAGTCGAGTTTGTCGCGTTGGAGCGCATCCACGACTTGACGACCGCTGCGACCGTCGACGCCGATGCCGCTGCTGATCGGGTGCTGCCAACAACCGCCAATCGCCAACTTGCAGCCGACGACGGCTGCCTCCACATTGACCACCTCTCGATGAACTATGGCGCCACGACCGTCCTCCGTGACATCCACGTCGATGTTCCCGCGGGCGCTAAAGTCGCAGTCGTGGGCCGCACCGGCGCCGGCAAATCGTCGCTTGTTCGTGCACTCCTCGGGCTCTACCCGATCCAAGGCTCCATTCGCATCGGCGACATCGACCTCGCGTCGCTCCCGCCGGCCGTCTTGCGCCAACTCGTGCTCGGGTTTGTCCCTCAGGACGCACTCTTCTTGGGCCGCACGGTCTGGGAGGCGTTGGTCGGGGACGCCTACGACATGGTGCGCCTCCATCTACTTCATGGTCGTTGACATACGCGTACGTAGGCCCCTGGTGCCGTCGACGCCGTCTTGGTCCAAGTTGGCCTGCCGCTTGACCACGCCATACTCCACACGTCCCTCGCCGATGTGACGTTCAGCGGCGGGGAGATGCAGCTCCTCTGCCTGGCCCGCGCGCTCCTCCGACCCGGCCGCGTGCTCGTCTGTGACGAAGCGACAGCGTTTGTCGACGCCGAGACCGACGAGACGATCCACCGGCTTCTCTTCCAACTGCCGCGCACCGTCCTCACCATCTGCCACCGCGTGCACCACCTCCTCGAGTACGACCTCGTGCTTGTCTTGGACAAGGGCCACCTCGTCGAATGCGGCGCGCCCGCGGACCTCCAAGCGAATTACCCCAAGGGCATCTTTGCATCCCTCGTGGCCAAAGGATGACGGATGGTTGGAATTAAAGAATTGGGTGGTGGATTCATGGCAATGTTGCATGCGACGATGCATTCTTGGCACTGGAGTGGTGAGGAGTCGCGGGGGATGAGTCTTGGCGCGGCGCCATTTTTGTGTCGAGAGAAGGCAAGGACGGGTAGGGTTCGTGTATCATGCTCGTGTGTGTGTCAGATATCCAGCATCGATAGATGCTCCATGTCGTCGGCGCGTTCTTCCCCGACGTCACCGCATAGGGAGAGCAAGGATGTGGATGGCATTGGCGTCGCCGATGTATTCAAGCGCTTGTCCGCTTGAAAGAGGCGCTGCACTTGTCGGACGTTCACTCCATCCAGATGAAGGTGGTCAATGACTTCCCGCGCATTCATCTCGTTGGCCCAACCCACGTCCAATATCTGGCGTTCGGTCTCGGGGCTTAGCTTCCGCGGACGTCCTTGCCGCTTCGCCGTGCCGTACGTCTCGGGACTTGCCAAGAAGGATCGGATGACACTTTTGCCCCGTCGAAGCTCCTGTGCAATCTGTCCATTGATCAATACACACATGCGACACGACGCCCGACCTTCCTGTGGCTCATGCCACCTTCGAACAATGCCAAGATGGACGCTCGTTCCGCGAACGAGAGCTGCCGCCCTCGCGGCATCGTCCGTCGGTGAAAAATACCAATAATGGTCCCTTCGACAATTGATAGGTTGAAACTGTTAAAGTGCATAACCTGTTGTATTGAATACAATAGTCATACATTACCTTGTACATTTTATATATCCTCGCGCCAAACCCAGAATGGACGCGTCGATTCCGGTAGCGACGAAGGAGATGCGCTTGGCATTCTGCGATGGACCATTCTCTCTCGTGTGGATCGTTTTTTTCGCTGCCCTTGGAACACACGTCAACTTCGTCCTCCTCCTCAAGTGAGCAAACAATCACGTGTTTCTCGCGACTTGAACTCATGCGCAGTGACGTAGACCGCTCCTCGTGTCTTGGCGTACACATCAATTCACGACGCGGCGATTTGCCCCCCTGCACGTCCACTTTCGTTGCGTTAGGTGGCACTGGACATGCTCGTGGCGACTCTACTTCCCGGTGCACCTGGCATGTCTTCTCCTGGCCCTCTGCCTCATGTCCGACGTCCTCCTGCATCGACGGTAATCTCATGCCCTCGACCCACGGCCCCATGTCCTCCTAGGCCCTGCTTCAGTGAGAGTCGGCTGTTTTGGGGACTGGTAGACAACGCGACTCATTCAACCGTCGCGCTGCTCTCGTGGAACCTCACGTCGTTTGCGGCCTCGCCCGCGACGCTCGTGTCATCTGTTGAAGCCCTCGGTGCCCTCGCGACGGGAAGCCTTCTCGACAGCGATCATTTTGTCGCTGCAAAAGCACTCAGTTTGCAAGCAGCAACGTCCCTCCAGGTACATACCCCATTCCTGAGTGGGTGACACACGAATGGAGTTTAGGCGCGGCCATGGGGGCACAGCGTGACGTTTGTCTTGTTCCTGGCTGCCGCGTGCTACTGTGTCTTGCCAGTGCCCATGAAGCGAAAAGGCACATCGTTCGTCGTGGTACACTCTCCGCTTGCAGCCCCGGGGGAATATAAAATGCCGCGTAGGTGTGCCTCATGAGCCATCAGCTGCGCGACTCGTTCCGACGAGGCCTTTGGCTTGCTCCATTGGGGTCCACTTGTCCGTTGCCGTACGCGCTCTACTTGGCCTTGGAGCTTCTCCTCCCTTATGTCGTTGGGAAATGGTGGGCATGGCGCGCGCCCCGCAACGAGTCGGCCAACCGACCGTATGTTGTGTGAACAAGAGTCTTCGATGGAAAATTGATTCTCTTAAGGCGACGGCATGATACACACCATCGCGCTTGCGCGGCGGACGAGACTGAGACCGTCATCCGCTGCGCGCAGACTTCTCCTTCCAACGCCCGCGCGATCGGTTTCAAGAATAGATGCGTATCCGTCACAAATGTCCATCCGGATACCCCGAATTCCACACCCCAATATTTCGCAGAGAAGGATTTCATCGCCGCTGTGCCTTGAGATGGACGAAATTAGCACGACGACGCTCGAGAAGGCGAGCGTGACAAAGGCGTACTTGGAACAAAAGTATGCGATCATGAAGAAGGAGAGGGAGGAGAGCCGCATGCGCCGCAACATCCTCGAGCAGAAGATGCAGAGCCTCAAACTCGGCGAGCCCGCCAAGGAAACTTACCGCGCCGAGCTACGAAACCAGGAATTGAGTCACATGCGGCAGCAGCGGAAGCGACTGACGATCCAGGACTTTCAATCGCTTGCTGTGGTCGGACGAGGCGCGTTTGGTGAAGTCCGCTTGGTCCGGAAGAAGGACTCGGGGGAGGTGTTTGCGCTCAAGAGCATGCTCAAGAGTTCCATGGTCATGAAAAATCAAGTCGGGCACGTCCGCGCCGAGCGCGATATCTTGGCGATGGCCGACAACGAATGTCAATGGCTCGTGACGCTGCAGTATTCGTTCCAAGACACGAATCGATTGTACATGGTGAGTGCCACACGTTCTTCGACCAAGTAGACTGACTTGGCGCGCAGGTGATGGAATACCTGCCTGGCGGCGATTTGATGGGTCTCCTCATCAAGGAAGACAAGTTGAGCGAAAACACCACGCGGTTTTACGCGGCGGAAATGGTCATGGCGATCGAGTCGGTCCATGAGTTGGGGTACATTCATCGCGACATCAAGCCCGACAACGTGCTCTTGGACGCAGTGGGCCACATCAAGCTCACGGATTTGGGTCTGTGCAAGAAGATGGATGTCACGCAGCATGAAATGCTGCCCATTACGAACCACACACTCAACGAGGCGTCGCAAGGTATGATGCCCCGGCACGCGACGGTGTCTTTATTAGTTGTAGGCCACCCCGTGATCGAACGCAACCGCCCCTACAACCGCAACCGGCAAGTGGCGTTTAGCACCGTCGGGACACCCGACTACATTGCGCCGGAAGTACTCTTGCAGCAAGGGTACGGACAGGAATGCGACTGGTGGTCCATGGGGGTCATCTTGTACGAATGTTTGGTCGGGTACCCACCTTTTAATGCTGACGACCCCATGTCGACCTGCCGAAAGGTAGGAGGATATGGCCCTGTCCGTGGGGTTGTAAATCCCCGTTAGATTGTCAACTGGAAGCAAACGCTGGTCTTTCCCACGGAAACCATCCAGACGTTGAGTCCCCATTGCATTGATTTTATCCGCCGGCTCATTTGCAACGCGGAGCAGCGACTCGATTTGGCGCGCATCAAAGCCCATCCGTGGTTTGCTGGCATCGAATGGAAGTCGCTCCGCACGGAACCGTCCCCGTATATTCCCGCGCGCGGCGGCGCCGAGTTCCACGACATGCTCGAGAAGCTGCAGCATTTGGACCCGACCGACGCCCAGTACAAGTTGCTCGTGAAGCAAATCACGGCCAACTTTGACGAATTCCCCGACCAAGGCCTCGGCGGGGGCCACGACGACCTGAGTGACGCCGCCGCGCCTACCAAGCCCAGTGGCAACGAAGGCGAATACAACAAATTCATCGGCTACACGTATCGACGAAAGCCCAAAGTCCGCGTGGCGCTCGATGACGCCTTCCAAGACGGCGGCAACGACGGTACGGGCTCGCTTGAGTAGGCACCGCGGGCTTGAGTTATGGAATCTCTTAGAGGAGCCGTTGGGAGGAGCGCCACTCGCGCATGATTGATTCCATTAATCCATATATATCACCCCCACTTTCGCCATGATTCGGCAGCATCGCTCGTCATAATTGGTTGGATGCAAACGTGTCCTCACATGTCACACCAGAACTCTTGTGTCAGTTTGGTATGTCAGCGTGATAAGGTCAAGAGCAGAGAGTTCCCATGGACATTATTGCTTTCCAGCGCAACTTACTAGTCGCAGTCATGTTTGATTGTTTACGTGGCAAGGTGCATCACAACGTGGTCAACCGGCCAGGGCATTGCCGCACAACTTGCAATCGTTGAGGCCTTGACTGGACAGTCGATTTGGGCGTGAGATGACCAAGCAAGTGCGGCACATGTTCCACACATCCTTTGCTTCTCCCCGGCGGAACTGATCTTGCTTCTCGCCGACAACATCCGCGACCCAAACCAAACACACATGCTGGCGTAGGTGACTCGCAATGCGTCGAACGATGTATATCGTCTCCCCACTGAGCTCCTTCGTCATGCGCTCCAGTCATCCATGGTCGAATCAAAATGGACCTGCCCGTTGGGGTTCACTCGGTGGGACCTCGTCGCAATAGACCTCGTCCCAATGCTCACGCGTCATTTTCCAACAGTCTGACTCCCATGCAAGCAATGATCGAAAGCCTCGAGGCCAAGAAGCGCGAGATCGACCGTCTCTCGCTGGCCTTGCAGAAAGAGAAGATCGAGATGATGGCTGCATTCCGCGCCGAGCTCCCGCCGACGCTTGGCTTGATCTGGGTCGACGACATCAACTTGGACGGGAACATGAACTTCATCTCAGGCAGCTGGGGCGATAGCACCATGGAGACCGCGTGGATGAAGTGCAGCCACTGCCACGTCATGAGTTTGACCCGCCGCTCGCCCAGCCAACTCATGGGCGAGTCATACACGACAGACGACAATTGCAAATTTTGTGGTTCGGGGTTCAAGTAAATCCGTCGCACGGGCGTGACGCAGTCCCCCAATACAAATATCATGCGAGCACGCGACGCCCTTGGCATGATGTAGCTGTAAGCGGATGTGATGCTGTCAACAAAACAACCGAGTCATTTGCATCATGCTTGTGGTCTTGTATTGTCAATTTAATGACATACTAAGTAGTACTACGAAGTACTAAAGTATGTCACTAAGCTTGACTCCGGATACCTTTTATATCCGGATTTCTGTTGTTCGTGGGAACCCAGTCGCTCGCACCTGTTCCATACAATCGGCCAGTCCAGCAGCGATGTCGGCCTCTGCAACGTCTTCCTTTGGCCGTCGCGGCAATGTACGCTCCTGTCGTCGAATCTCATCTTAGGTTACGACATGTGTAGTCTCGCTTGCCCCCTGAAGTGAACCGCGCGCTGTACGTCCGCAATCTGCCCTTCAAGATCTCGAGCGAAGAAATGTACGATATTTTTGGCAAGTACGGCGCCATTCGACAGATCCGTCTTGGTAATTCCGCTGCATGCACCGACTATGTACCCTGGCTCACTTTGTCTCCGTAGGGGTCACGAACGAAACCCGCGGCACGGCGTTTGTCGTGTACGAAGATATTTATGATGCAAAGAACGCGGTACATCATGCGGTGCACGATCGACCATGACTGACCCCGTGTAGGTCGACCATTTATCAGGGTTCAACGTGTGTGGTCGCTACTTGGTCGTGCTGTACTACCAAGCCAGTCGCATGCACAAGAGTATGGACGTTAACGCCAAGCAGCAGGAGTTGTCCCAACTCAAGGCGCGCTACGGCGTCGAATAAGCGCGCGGTACATCCAATACACCAATACACGCGACTTCATTTACGGGTTGCCTTCATGTGGCCCTGCCGCAGTGATGGCCGCGGCCAATTCGTCTGGTGTGGGCTTCGCCGCCACGGCCTGGGCTTGCCATGTCGTGTCACCCGTGACCTGCGAGGCTTTCAGCAGGGCCGCCGCGCTGGATTTCCCTAACACAATGATCAGACACGCGATCACCCATCGCTCGCACCGATCGCCGCTTTCTTGATAGTCGGCCACGGCACCGACGTCATGCGTTGCGCGGCCTCGACGCCACTTGGGCTGAAAAACACCACCCAAGCCGGCGTATTCGTCTTGAGCCACTCGATCTCGTCGACTTCGCGCGTTGCGTAGACGACGAGCTCCGTGAGTGGTTGATGGCGGCGTGCAAAGCTGTTGGGCAGGGTTTCCATGCGCTTATTGCCGCAAAGGAAGAGCATCGGGCGATGAGTGTCCCCATGCTGCTCGATGTACTCGGACAAGACGTCGGCAGAGCCCGAGTCGTCGCCGATGCACCCGACGCCAATCTGGATCAACGGACGCGATGTGCTCTTCCCGACCGAGTAGATCGGCGTCTGTTGGAGGAGGGAAAGGAGTGCTTGCTTGTCGTCTGGAGTGGCCGTGGAAAGCACGTCCACGATCGCCGCGGCCGCGCGAGGGCTCGTGAGGATCACCCCGACATACTGGTCGAGGGAGCGCAGAGCCTAGGCAAACTCAGCAAAAATGAATTCAATGTTGGTTGAACAACGGAACCTGGAGAAGCGCTTCCTCGTTTTCTTTGTTGAATACGAGCACATCTGAAAAGACGACATGAAAGCCACTTGCACCCAAAGGCGCGGCGTACTTGTCGTCTTGGGTCTTCAGGAGAAGCACTGCTGGCGGTGTGGCGGCGACTGTTGCCATCTTCACCTTGACGTCGATGGAGTTCAATTTTCAAAATCCGGTAAATACTTGTGTATCCGGAGAGTATCATTTTTGCAGAGAATATGACGTGGCGGGTGGGAGTGAAAGTAAACACTTTGGGAGGCAAATGACAGTGTCTGGGCGAAGGGCTCGATTTGAATCGTTTTGAAGTCCATGATATGATCTCACTTTTATTGGGGAGTTTGGGTACTAGTAGTGCCACGAGTGCACGAGAGAGGGACTTGCTCGCCTTGCGGGAAATACGTGAACATACGTTGTAATTGGCCTTTGTGGTGTCGTCGAGAGGACCAATCCTGCTTTGAATCGCCCTGTTTCTTTTGTAGACAGCGACGCAAATCTACAGAATACGGCCTGTCAAAGGATTCTTGCGATGTTGAAGCCAATGACACGCGTTCCGATCAGCAGCCCCAGCGCACCCGCTCTGGTCGCGCCTCTCCAGAGCTTGCCCCCATTCCCCGTCCTCATATGCCCATTGGACTGATATGGCCCTCATGAGAGCTCGACAGGAGCCGAAGGTGTTCCACCCCACGAATACTACTAGTACTTACCAAGACAAAATTGAAATCCACCTCGACGAGTTGTCGCACAAACAGCTCCTTGTGAACAAAGGAAGTCTCATTCTTGCGGCCGAATAAATTGGCGGAGAAATTGGCGGAGACAGGACTGTGTGCGTGAATGACTGCATGAACACATGCGGTGTGAAATTGTCCATGTGCGCCTGTCGCAAAGTGCGACGCGCCCACGCACGCAATAAGAAATGGCCTCGAAAGGAATGCCCGGCCACATACACCTCGAAAGACCTGTGAGAAGTTGCAGGAGCATCCCATGATGACATGGCAACAACACAGAGCAACCAGAAGACGCACTGCGAATATCTCGTCCTCGCTGCCGTTCGCTTTCGCGCAAAAGGCAAAATGCAGGTCCCTTGGGCAAAACGGATCTTCCCAAATTAAAATATATATAGCTCCTGCCCTCATTTTAGGGACTTATATGCTTTAATGAAGAAGGGCGTTACAATCGCAAGGGAGAAACCTTGGGATTGGGACTTTGCCTAATTCATGGGTTCATTTGGAATGGTGCTCTGCCCCAGCTGGCGTCATTTCTCGCACACTCTCAGTTGATATTAGAAAAGTTGAGAGTGAGTACGATTATACTTAATTGTTGTATTGATGTGAGTCTCCATGACATTGAATATCATTCCTGATTCACTCTCCTCAACGGTGCAAAACAATTGCCATCGTCTGGACAGGGGAGTAATTACCTTATATACTTCCTACTTCATATTTATTGAAAACATACCAATAAAATATACAAATATTTTCCAAAAAGGACCTCAAATTCGTGCTTTACGTGGATGCCAAATTTTGCCAGTCCGGCTGTGTCTTGATTAGTGCAATTACGATATGGGCCAGTCAAATCCCAATGAAATTGTTTGGGCGGACTTGCAGCACATGACACAACTGCCTGCCGTGGCGTACCAGTAGACTTCCCACTCGTTCCAGCTCACATATCCCTCATGAAGGCCAAGTTGACCGCGTGCCTCGCGCTCTTCGCCGCGTCCGTCATGGTCGCAGGACAAAACAACAAAACTAATGCGCCTGAGACCACCGCCGCGACGCCGGTCCCCCCGACGACGACAGTCACACCGGTCGTGACGACGACGACGGCCACTCCAGTGACGACGCCTCCGACGGAACCTCCGACCACCACAAAAGCCACGACCGCGGTCCCCAAGACCACGGAAACCCCCGCGACCACCACGCCCGAGGTCACCACCGCCAAGCCCGCAACCACCGCACCGACAACTGTCGCGCCGACCACAGCAGCGCCCGCGACAACGACAACGCCACCACCCGTCCGAACAAATGCGACGACCGCGCCGCCATCGAATGCGACGACTGTTACCCCGGTGTCTACCACCCCGACCCCCGAACCCACGACCGCTCCCTTGGAGAACTTAAACACGGCCGCGCCAACACGCGCCGCTACGCCAAAGCCTGCGACGTCTGCGCCTCCGACCAACGCCAACACGTCGGACGGCAACGGGGGCAGCGACACCACGACCATCATCGTTGCGATTGTCGGTGCTGTCGCCGGCGTCCTCCTCATGGCGATTGCGTACGTTCTCGTCCGCCGCCGTAAGAACGCCAGCCGCGACGACGACGACGACCCGATTTCGCCGCAAAAGGGCCCGGCCCGCAACTTCTCACCGCGCGAACACCACTATCCCGCGCTCGAGTCGGCGCCCGCGCGCTTCTCGCCCGGCAGTGGCCACGGTATGCCCGTCTTCTCGCCATCCAAGGACATGAGCCAGCCCAATCCGTACTACCAACAACCGGCGCGTACGTCGCCACCAAAGTACCCCACGGACGGCTTTGTCTCGAACGCGCAGCGCCTCTCGTCGCCGCCATTCATGACGACGGCGGAAATGAGCATGGAGTACGACAGCGAAAGCATCTGCGACTCGTCCAAGTCGTCCCATTCGCACAACCTCTGGGTGAGCGCGATGGAGTCCCAGCGGACCAACAGCCCGACGCGGCCAGACGCCGCGGCCATGCGCCCGACGACGACGAGCCTCTGGGACGACGATTCCTCGAACGCGCGCGACAGCATGTTGGACGATCGAAGCTCGTTCCTCAGTGGATCCCATGTCGACTCGACACACAACGATTCGTTTAGCTACGGCACGCCGATCCCTGCCTCGCGCAACAACTCGATCACCCTCTAGGAGTGTAGCCACCGTCGCATAGGAGTAATCTATATCTAATGCAGCCCATGACTGCTCTCGATGAGTGTGCGTCCTGCGAACACACGAGGCGGGATGATGTCGGCGAGGGATTATATATTCAATATCGCACCATACCACGGAACCAGCAGTGACGTCATGCCCTATTGCCTCCAGTGGTCGATGTACATATGCGCGCACAAGCTCTATTGCTCGGCCTTCTTCGCAGCATACGCCTTCTTTTCCAATTCCTTCAAGAACTAGGCCCGCGATGTCGACGTCAGCGGTCAATATGAGAACTGCACGTACCAAGGCACCTTCTCGGCGAGAGTTCCATTCGGCGACGGGGCCGGTCGTGAAGGCAACGAACGAGATGACACCGCCACCCGCGAGCAACAACTTGGTGAACGACTTCATGTGCGCAGCAACAGGACGAAAATGCGCCAGCAGCCACAAAAAACATTCCACTTGACTATAGAGATCTACTAACGAGGGAATGTCCTTATAACGACATCGAAACCTTGGCGTGTGATTGGTCGAAAAAGTTGGCTTGGCACAAAACAACTATGTTGAGTGCGCGCATGATGTTGGGGCGAGCGAGTCGCAATGCAGTCCTTTCGGCAGCGCCGCTTCGTCGATCGGCCTTCTTCTGCCAGCCGTGGCGTGATGTTTCCTCTTCAGCGCTGCGTGTGCTCTTCTTTGGCACAGACGACATCTCGCTGGCTACATTGAAGCAACTTCATGCCAACATGTACTCGCATAGACTTCATGGTCTGAGCTGCACATCATGCTTTCTAGGACATCCAACGAGGAACCACTGGTCAAACACATTGAGGTTCCGTGCACACCATATCCATGGCTTGGAGCAATTCATGTCCTTGTAGGTGATTTGTCCGCCCGACAAGCGCATCGGGCGATCGCGCAAGAAGACTCCTGTGCCTGTCAAGCAGTTTGCCCTCGAGCAAAACCTGCCCGTGCATCACATCCCCGACAACGTGTACATCCATCTTCAATCACTTCTTCCATTGATCTCTTGTGTAGCAAATCGCTCAAGGACTGGCCCATGCCGACGAACGCGACCTTTGACGTTGGTGTGGTCGTCTCGTTTGGGTACTTCATCGTACGAAGTGTGTCACCTTGGACAACATCGTCATGTCTGCCATGTAGCATCCGCACATGCTCCAACATGTCAAGAACGGCGCCATCAACATGCATCCGTCGCTTCTACCCAAGGTATTGCCTGCCTCCTGCACGACCAATGTCCAACGACAATTCACTAGTACCGCGGACCTGCTCCGATTCCCCGCGCGTTGCTTCATGGCGACACCACGACGGGCATTTCCGTGATTGAAATCGATCCAACGTATGGCTCAAACACTTCCAGTCATTTCCATTATTCTAGTGCATTTGACGTGGGTCGGATCCTGCTCCAGAAACCGTTGCCCATCCCACGCGATGCGACGTACCTTAGTCTCTCGTCCTACTTGGCCGACCAAGGCGCCGACTGCGTCGTGGAAACCCTTCGGGAATTGGACCAAAAGAAAAGAGATGCAGTCGTGCAGGTATGCCAACCCACGCGAATCCCAACCGAGTCCTCGATGGCTTAGGACGATGCCAACGCGTCGAAAGCCCCAAAGATGAAACGCGAGGTAGCCTGTGTATCCCAAGAATTGCATTCATTGACTCGCGTAGCATGGGTTGGTCACATGGCACGAGTCCACCACCGAGCTCTACAATGTCTCCATTCGTCGCATAACGTACTTGACCTGCGTCGTAGATGTATCGCGCCGTCGGTGAAACATTTGGCGTCGTTGCGTCGCACTGCTCGTTGCCGATCAAACTCATCAAGATGCGTCTTCCATCGTCAGAGGAACTGACAGCACTCCACACGATCCTAAACGACGTCCCCGCTCCAGGTTCCTATCTCTACGACAAACCGCTCAAGGCGCTCTGGGTCAAGACGGTCGATGGATGGGTCATTGTTTCGCAAGTCCAGCCAGCCAATAAGAGCATCTGCACCGCCATGGATTTTGCCAACGGCCAGCGTCTCCAAGCCCGCACGGTCTACTCGTTTGAACCCTTCCCCACCGACCTCGAGTAAACCACCAAACATGGAGACAGTTAAGCTTCGTCAAATTCAGTACAATTACTCGTTACATGACCGCACACGACGACGGCGGCACTTTCTCTGAGAGCCGCTCAATCGCACTCGCTTGCAAGTACCCAATGCCATAGGCATATTGAACCACAAATTGGTTGGTGTGACGGCGGTAGCCAACGACGCCACCCTTGCCATACGGCGTCTGCACAACGTCGCCCAACGTGGCGGCAACGACGTGGCCGACGCTTGCGGCGTCGAGGAACGCGACCATGCCATTCTTGAACGAGACAACGTGGATCTGGTCTGCCTCACGGATCGCTTCGAGGACGCCAGGGCCCCAGAGCGTCGACACGGGTTTGCCTAGTTTGGGGTGCACGGGGGGCTCCTCCTTGCCTTCGAACCACACGGACGCCGACCGGAAGCGCGAGAGCAAGCTCAAACTCGATTTGATTTCGAGTTCCTCGACGAGTGCACTCGCTTGGACGTAGACGCGTGCCGATTGCATAGAAGGGGCCGTGAGTTGGACGCCGACGACGCCCTTCTTGTTGGTTTCCACGACGACGACGCCAACCCCAAACGGCGTGCGCACTTTGGTCTGTGGTTTCCACGCGCGCGGCGTCGACGGCGTGTTGCGACTCGACTCGCGCACGGACGTCACGTGCATGTACCCGACCGCGCCATACGAAAAGGCAATTTCGTACATCGAGTCCTTGACGCGGTAGCTCCGGACCCGGCCGTAGCCGTAAAACGTATAGACCAACGTATGGGGTGGCAGAGGCTTCTCCTTGCGCGGGTCGATGCATGACGCGAGCTCGACGCTCGTTTCCTGCACAAACACTTGGGTGTTCGCCATCGCGTCGTCGAGCAATTGGACGGCGTACGTCGGGCTCCGGTACGCGACGACACGCGCGGGTCCAAACGGCGTTTGCACGCGCGTGTTTTTTGGAAAGTTGGGTGGCGCGATGCTCATGGGGGGCGGCGTCGCCATCGGATCGAGCGACGGCGACAGCGGGGTCATGAACCCGACCTTGAGTTTCTTGGCAATGTACCCAAACGACGACCGGACAAAGCCACTACGACCACTGCTGCTGCCCGTCAACGACGGAGACGGCGTCGTCGGTGGCGGCGTGAGTTTGAATTCGCGCACCGACGACGGCTGGCAGTACGCCAACGTGCGTCCGCCGTGGAGTTGCACAACGTACGACTTGGATTGCGGGCGGTAGGCGAGCACCATGCCTTGGCCAAACGGCGTGACGACGGCCGTGCGGAGCGGAAGGATGCCTTCGGCGAGGTAAACTGGGTCCATGCTCAAGACAATGCTCGTGCGCACGGGTGACGCGGCAGACGGAGGCGTTGGCGTCTTGGTCAGCGAAAAGTCATTCATCGTGCGCTTAGCTGTCGAGAGGCCTTCTTCGGGCAAGTAGATCTTGGTCACATCGGTCGTCGAGCGAGACCACCACTCGAGCAACTCGACAGTGTAGATGCCCGTGATTGAATTGTACGCGACGATAAGACCCATGCCGAATGCCGTTTCCGTGCACGTGCCAACGTCGAACCGCTGCGGCTTGCCGATGAGCGGGACGGACTTGTCCTTGAGCACTTCGTTGGCTTGGGCGATGTCGGCGTTCAGTTGCACGCGCGCGTCTTCGCGAAGATTCGGCGACGCCCATTTCATGCGCAAGAACGTCGTCGCGGCTTCTTCCGTCACTTGCTGCAAGCCGTACTTGGAAATTTGGTTCATCCGGTAGGCTTGGACGGCCGCGCCCACATACGTCTCAAAGAAAATGATGTTCAAGCGGCGGTACGTCTCTCGGTCCTTGTACCCATGGGTCGTTTCGATCGGCTGGACCACGTGAAAGTAGGCCGCTTCCATGACGGACGTCCCGTATTTCTCCATGATCAATTCTGCCGCGCGGACGTCGCCTTGGCCGTTGTCACCGATAAAGATGTGTTTGTACTCGGGGTAGATCGAGTAATACTCGCAAAAGTTTTCAAATTTCTTGACAGCCATGGGTTCCAAATCGCCCTTGAACATGAACGCCGACCCACTCGAGACGCTGCCGGCCAACATGGACGGCAGCGTATGCATCCCGCGCGATTGGTAGTACTTTTCAAACTTGGCGTACGATTTCTTCTCCGACATGTCCTTGTACACATGCGGCCGCGCCGACAAAAACGTGAGGTTCCCGAGTCGGTTGGCGTCCCATTCCTTGGGGCCCGCGGCGCCCAGATCCAATTCGCGGTAAAACGACAGCACGCCAGGGTAGACGCAGTGCTTTGGGTATCGTTTGTCCGCGCCGGCTGGCCACACACCGCCCGAGGACTCGAGCGTGTCGTCGACGTCACTAAGCACCTTCCGCCATTCCTGCTGCTTGCGTCGCGCGGCAATGTTTCGCGTACTCAATTGCATGTGCGCCCGCTGGATGTTGGCTTCTCTCTTGATGTGGTTCAAGATGGCATCTAGCAATCATTTGAGTGCACAGACATGGCAACGTGGGACCTACTTCGAATGGACACGTCGCGGATGTCGTGGTACACAAGTTTGTGCATGCTGTTGAACGTGCCTTTGGAATCGGTTGTGGATTTGAGCTAGAGAGGCAGGTATATATGAGGTTGGAACACCTACGAATCGACGTACGATGGACAAGTCGTCGCCGCCCGTGCGGGTAATAATGTGTTTGACCCAGCGCTCGCACTTTTCATGGGCGCTGATGCGCATGAGCATGAGTGCGTCGAGCACGATCGCGCGAGAGCTGATGGTGAGGTCCATGAGCCGTGTTTCGCAGAGGAGGTTGCAAATGAGCGTCCGGTTTGTGTCTTTGATTTTGTAAAAGAGAAGCGCGAGCTTGATGTGGCCGAGGATATAATTTAATTCGTCTTTCTCGGCCTTGACGAGGATGTCGAGCACCTTTTGCTCTTGCTCCTTGACTTGGTCCACGTTGATGATGAGGTTGATCGTGGACGGTAAATAAATACGATCGATCACGTCGAGGCAGTTGGAGATGATGTTGGTCTTCATTTGCGCGAGGTTGACATTGGTCGGCGTGGGGGAACGGATTATTCGCCCTTGCTTCGCAAGCTGGACACGGTGGATATGCCGGTCGAGAAATTGCACGGCCAATGTGAACGCGACGACGAGGATGCAGCCGAGCGACGTGCTGTATCGGCCGATCGCAAACGGCGAGTCCTTGATGTAGAACAACGCTGTGCTGAAGAGGAACGCCATGACGGTCCAGAAGCGGTTCTCAAACTCTTGTGCGTGGTGCCACGCATTGGACTCTGTGCTCAAGTAGAGACCGATGACGTAGAAAATGCCGACGCAGGACGCACAGAGGACGGGGGCGTACGAGAAGAAGGCAAGGAAGAGAAATGCAATGAGCATCGTGAAGAGGAGCATGACGACGATCACGATAGGCCCCATGTTCTTCTGCTTCATCTTGCCTGTTGGTGCGGGCATGGTGATAGATGGAATCGCTTGAGGATCTCTGGACGTGAACGATTGCGGCGCGCCAGCTCGACGGATTCAGTGGATCACGCGGCCTCGGAACTGCTGCAGCGACTGCCGTTGTTCAAAACTGCTGCGGTTTTGCGCGTGCGGAATGAGGCCTTTCGGACGTGCCAAAAAATTAGCTTCGAATTTGTATGTGCTCCCAAGAAATTTTATCCGCTGCCAGTCACGGCGCAATAAAAACATCCTTTTTGTCATTCCAGCACTTGATATTTGTATGCTCGTTTCCCCGCGCGCATTTTATTTTCCTACTTCAACCTGGAGGACTAGGGTTGAATCTTCCCCGAAGACACCCCCGCGCAAAAACCTCTCATTTTTGATTCGGTGTAGTCAGCGGCCCGAATGTAATGACACAAGTTATGCTTATATAGAGGTGTTTGTCAATGAGAAAGCCCCAAAGGCCCCCAGTGGTGCCCAAGATTATCATATTTGAGAGGTCGCCCAGCCGCCAATACCGACCGCCATATTCGATGATGTCACGATTCGTATGCAGATGATGAGCGCCCACTCGGTTGAGTATACATGCAGTAATCGCCTTTGTCACAAGCGTGTCCGTGGTTGCGGTGGCTCGCACCCACATGAGCGCTCTCAAGCGTTGTCTCTCGCACACTATGCATGTTTGCGAATCACGGCCAAGGATGCGCAGCGACGGACTTGGAAAAGCAGTCGACGACAGCGCCGTCCTGTCACCGAGGGACGATTGCCCTTGGATTCTCGCACAACACACACAACGTGATAGTACTCTCGACGTCAGTCAACCTCGCTTCTCTCATTGCTCGTCAAAAAAGTTCCAGATGCAGATGCAGCAGTCGTCGCCGACCGACACGAGTTGGCGCTCGTCGGGGCTCCACGTGACGCGGCGGATGCTTCCAGAGTGACCAAGCGCGCACGCAATGAGCGCGTCGGCACCGATGTCAAACACCTTGACATGGCAATCTTCACCGCCCGTGGCGAGGTAGCGCCCTACGCCTCATGAGATGCCGATCCACGCTTTCACTCGCGATTGACCCACCCGACGGGGACACGTGGAGCGACGCTATGGCCATGCGATTCGGGTCCGACATGCTCGTCACGGGCTCTGCCACGTCACAGTCCCAAAAGAGGAGCCGGCCGTCGGCGCCGCCCGTAACAATCTCGTTTTCGCTGTCGACGCGCTGGCCCATCGCATGGAACGCGCCTTCCCGCACCTGATGGACGACGTGCCGCCGTTCGAGTTTGAGGTCGTAGATGAAATGCGCGCGGTCGAGCCCACACGAGTGGACCCACTGCGGCTTGGCCACGTCGACGAGCACTTGGGTCACGCCGCGCTTGTGCTCATGGAACTGAATCAGGAGCGCGCGCGTCGCGAGGCTCCAGACGTTGACGCCGCCGTCGGACGCGCCGCTCACGACGACTTGGTCGTTGGCCGCTACGGACGACACGTCCCCGCGGTGCGCGCCCGAGATATGCCACGCCCGCGCCTACGCCACGTTGTCGTCCATGTCAATTGACGACGACGACGACGTACCCCCGTCGCACCAGCGTACGCGCGAAGCCAGCCGTCGCTCCACCCCGTCACTATCAGCCCCGACATCGGTGCGACGCAGACGCTGCAGCCCGCGGCATTTTCGACGGCTGACGCGCGCACCGTGTACGTCGAGAGGTCCCAAACTTTGACGCTCCCGTCTTGGGCGACGGTCACACACGTGTCGCTCGCGGTCGCGCCAAACGCGACGGCCGTGACGGCGGCGACGTGGCTCGTCGCGAGTTCGCGCACGTCGAGGTGTGTGGCGTCAATGTGGTACAGCTTGCCTGCCGACGTGCCAGCGACGAGCGACGCGCCGTCGCACGTGACGGCGAGGCCGACGATCGCGCCGAGCAGCTGGACGTGGCCCACGAGGTTCCACTCGACGGTCGCGCCCACGAGCTTCTTGAGCACGCCGTCGCCCGCACCAACGTAGACAAAGCCGGACGCGGCGTCGCACACGACGCTTTGGACGCCGTGCGTCGAGATTGGAATTGTGCATTTGAAGACGCGGGCGTCGGCGTGGAAGACGACGAGCTCACCAGCGACCGTGCCCGCGAGTAGCATGTCCTTGGCTTGGGTCATCGTGGCCGAGAGGTAGTCTCGGACGAGCCCTGTGGACGGCATCGCGCATGGAAAGCTCTCGAGTTTGTACTGCATGCTCGCAATGTCGTACGCGAGGTCGTTCACGACGAGCTGGCTCGAGCAGGCAAGTGTGAGCGTGTACTTGGGGCGACGGCTCTTCTCTTCGACTTTGCCCCAATTGAGGATCGTCACGGGCGTGGGGAAGGCCTTGGTGAAGACGACTTCGGATGTCTAGTGAGCAGGTGAGGAGATCGAGGACAAGAACGAAGCGACCCGCATGTCCCAGAGAATCACGCGGCCGTCCGCGCCTGCCGCGATGAGAAAGTGATCGTCGGGGGAATACGCCATCTTGGTGATCTTGCAGAAGAAGCCTTGCAGCTGGTACAACTCGCGCTGGGCTTGGAGTTCCCACACGACGATGACCGCGCCAGCGCCCTACATCGATTAGACACAAGCGAGACGAAGGCGAGGAGGGTACATTGCGCTTGGTCGATGGCAATTGGCCCGACGCGAGAAGCAGCCCTGACCGAGAAATCGCCATGGACGTGATCTCCTCGTCGTGTCCGCGAAGAAACTCTTGTGCATGGGGGTCCGAGATGCGCGAGACGACGACGGCGGCACCCATGCTACCGTGTCCGATGACAAGGAGGGCGCGAGAGATGTCTACCTTGTGATGTACACATCTGGGTCCCGTGGGTGTGCGTGTACTGTGTCCTTCCCGCGTCCATTGTACCCGATGACGTGCTCCAACTCGAGCGACGCCATGCTTGTACGGTGATTTGGCGGCGACCTTTCGTCTCCCGTTTGAAATCGCGATTATCCGGATATCAGCGTGTATCCGGTATGTTCATTGGCCAATCAAACGTCCCTGAGAAGCGCAACAAGATGATGCTGCGTACGATGTGGGGTCGCGGCGTGCGGCATATCTCGTGGATGCCGACATTGACCCTTCCGTCGACGCGAAGGACACAAAAAGGTCTCTTTGGGCTAGATGGACTTGTCCAGCCCGAAGATTTTGGCCGACTCAGCGCCGACGCCATTGCTGAAATTGGACGATTGAAGAAACAGATCGTCGCACGTCCCCCCGGTCTCTCGACGATCCAAGATCTAGACGCCATTTCCAATGCCGTGTGTATCGTCATTGATGCCGCCGAGTTGTGTCGCAATGTCCATCCCGACGAGTATGTTCACGTTGACGTTTGTGGGTTCACACTCGCATTAGACGCTTTCGGAAGGCCGCGACGCGCTCGTTTGCGCAGCTTTCGACGCTCATTCAAGAACTCAACACGGACACAGACATGTACTTGCGCCTGCGCGACGTCACCGACAACGCGGTCCTCATGGCAGGCTTCACGGGTACGTCTTCGTTGCGATCGGATGAACTTCACCACGATCGACTACATAGAGGAACAACGCCGTGTGGCGGTTCTCTTGCGCAACGAATTTGAGCGCGATGGGATCCATTTGAACAGCGCAGGGCGAGACCATGTCATGGAATTGCAAAATCGCATCACAGAGTCCGTCGACTGCGCTTCTATCTCTTGACATCGTGTGTGTAGCTTGAGTACCCAATTCCAGCACAATATTACGACCATTCGCGACTGCATCGAGGTGTGTTTCCATGCACATGTTGCGCGTCTTATGCAGGATAGGTCCCGCGCAAGTCGTTGCGCATGTTTCCTGCCAACTACTTGGCCCACTGCGCATCGTCCTCGTCGTCGTCCGACGTCGTCTCGGTCCCCACCGACACACATGTCATGAGTGCCGTGCTCAAGTGGATCCCCGACCCTACCGTGCGGCGCCAAATGTACACGGCGGGCAACACATGCGCGTCGGCCAATCTGCACGTCCTCGACGAACTCATCCACGCGCGGCACGAGCTGGCCACGACCCTTGGCTTTGACACGTATGCCCATTTGGCCACGAGGTAGGACGTTCATGGGCTTTCTTCTATGGAGACTCATTGACGTGGACAGCGACAAGATGGTACAAACACCCGACCGCGTCGACGCGTTCCTCAAGTCGATTGCCGACAACCTCATGACCAAGGCGACCGCCGAGCGTGAGCTTCTCCTTGCGGCCAAGCAGCAGTACGAAGGCTCATTCTTTGGCCAGACAACCCTCGAGAGCTGGGACATTCCATACTACATGGGGCTCCTCAAGGCGCGTCACCACCAACTCGACTCGCGCGTCATCTCGGCGTACTTTCCCGTCGAGCGGTGCGTCGAGGGCCTTCAGTTGCTCTGTGCCGAGCTCTTTGGCGTCACGTTGACCGAATCGGCCATGGTGCCGCATGAGACGTGGCACCCCGACGTGCGCAAATTGGATCTCACGTGTCCCGCGGGCGCGCACCTCGGTGTCCTCTACCTCGACCTCTACCCGCGCGCGTACAAGTACAATCACTTTGCCCATTTCACGATTCGCTGCGGCAAGCGCCTCGAGCACGGCGCGTACCAAACCCCCGTCGCCGCGCTCGTGTGCAATTTCCAACAGCCGACGCCGTCGACCCCGCCGCTGCTCACGTGCGAGAACACGTTGTTTCGTGGTGTTGACGCGTCTTTTTGTAGACACGGCGAAGTGGAAACCTTGTTTCACGAGTTTGGCCACGCGCTGCACTCGGTCCTCTCGCAGACCGAATTTCAACACGTGAGCGGCACGCGCGGTCAACTCGATTTTGTCGAAACGCCGTCGCATCTCTTTGAGTACTTTGCATGGGACCCGCGCGTAGTCGAGACGTTTGCGCGCCATTACGACACGAATGCGCCGATTCCTCGCGCGATGCTCGACAATTTGCGCCAGTCCAAGCATATGTTTAGCGCCATGGACGCCCAGGTACAATGTTTCCGCTGCAATTGTTGAACCAAATAATACGGACTAGACCCAATGCCTCTATTCGCTGCTCGACCTGACGCTCTTTGGCACCCAGCCGCTGCCATTCGCCCCGCCCACGACAACCCAAGCCCTCGCGACGTTGCAATCCCAAAACACGCTCGTGCCATACGCCGCGGGCACGTTTTGGCACACGCGATTTGGGCATTTGGTACGTCGACGTTCAGAGCTAGCGGCATACTTGACAATGTCAGGTCAACTACGGGGCAGGCTACTACAGTTACTTGTACGCACGGGTGTTTGCTGCCGACATTTGGGAAGAATGCTTTGCGGCGGACCCGTGGAATCCCAAGGCCGGCGCAGCCGTGTACGAAGGCATGCTCCGGCACGGTGGCGCCAAGGAGCCGATGGCAATGCTGCGTGACATCCTCGGACGGGAGCCATCGAGTCGCAGCTTCCTCAAGGAGCTCGGGGTCGACCACAACAAACAAGTCTAACAAGAAGTTGTCTTAGTCGACGGGTTATCGGGGAGTTGTAGTATATCGAGAGACATTCAAAATACTAAAGGGTTTTTCAATTTACAACTTGCGCACCACTTCCTCCGTCTGACTAATAATAACATCGCTCGTCGTCGTCTTGACCACGTAGTTGTCTTCGTCCTCCGAGTCGTATCCATCGCACAAGGCGACATACTGCGGGCGACGGGCGGCCGCGACCTGCTTGAGCGCGGCGACGCGGGCGCGGAACGTGTCGACCAACGCGCGCTTCTGCGCCGCTTCGGCGGCCAAGCGGTCCTTTTCGCGCTGCTTGTCCATTTCGATAAACTTCTTTTCGTACTTCTTGAGGTTCTTGAGCACTTCCTTGTACTCGGCATCCGAGAGCAAGCTCTTGGGGCGGGGGCGCCACAAGAATTGGTAAAAATGGTCCTTTTTCTTCTCTTCCAAAAGCTTGCCTTGGAACGTCCAGAGGTTGTACCCGTTGTCCATCGTGTACTTGGCATTAAAGTTGTTGATGGGCTGGCACACCGACGACGTCACGACACGACCCGACGGGTCCCATTCCAAGTGGCTAAATTTGAAGTGCTCTTGGATCGAAATGCTCTGCTTCTCGTCCACGTCCCAAAATTCCATCACGCCGTTCATGTCACCCATGCCGGCCAAGACAATGTTGTTGCCATAGGGCGACCAAAAGAGTCCGTTGACCGACTTGTCCGTGAGCGTGTAGAGGAGCGTGACTTCGTTGTTGCGGGGGCCGCCGTTGCAGTCGTAGAACGACACGTTCGTGCGCGACGCGTTCTCGCCGTGGACGACCGCAAAGCGCGTGCCCTTGGGTTCCCACGCAAACGCGCGGATCGCTTCCTTCATTTCAAGCATCTCGACGGGCACGAGCGCTTCGGCCGTGCGGAAGATTTCAAAGTTCGTAAAGAGCGTCTTCTTCGACTTGGAGTGGCGCGTGACCTTGACGCTCAAAAATTGGCCGCTCGGGTGCCACTGCAAGTGGCAGTCGCTCACGTTGAAGAGGTTCTTCTGGCGGATTTCGCGGCGCGAGGGAATTTCCACGAGCGAGACGCGCGCGGGCGAGTTGGTCGCTTCGGGCGCCCAGTACGCCAACGTGCTTTGGCCCGTGGGACACCAAAAGAAATCTTCGACGCCGTCGGCCTTGAGCGACTTTTTGTCGAGGAGTTTCATGGAAGGCAACTCGTAGATCGAAATCGCGTCCTTGCCGCGGCGGGCCACGTACCGGTCGTCGGCGCTCCACTTGAACGGCGTGTCCAACGGCGCGTTGTCACCCTTGACACCCAACGGAAAGCCGCGGAGGAGCTTCCCGGTCGCAACCTCCCACACGAGGATGCCATTGTCACCTTCGACGCCGTTCGACGTGATGAGGTAGTTTTCTTGCGGCGAAAAGAGCGCGACAGTCACGTGCTTGTGCGCAAACCGCGCAACCTTGTCCCACGTGTTGCCGCCCCAGAGCGCGAGGCCTTGGGGATGGAACGTCGCGAGGTACGTTCCGAGGGGACTCCACGCCACGTACTGCGAGCACCACTGCTTGCCGTTGGTCTTTTCGCGCTCGCCGTCGTATTGGAGCTCCGGGCGACCTTGGTCGCTCCAGTAGAGCTCGGTTTCCGTGCCATGGCGAAGGACAAACATGTCGCGCGAGGACGCGTCCGCGAGCCACGTGTTGAGGTTGGGGCGCGCGACAAAGTCGGGACGCGCGGGGGGCGTGTAGTTGTCCGAGAGGGTCGCGTGCTTTTGCATGTCTTGGTACAAGTACGCTTGCAACGTGTGCTTCTTGTCGAGCGCAAAGTTGTGCAACGTCGTCACGGCCTTCTTCGCGTCGGCCTCGGTTTCAAATTCGACAAACAAAAAGCCGGCCGTCATCGGGTCCGTGCCACCGGGGGCGTACGGCATGTCCAACGCCACAACCGTCCCGATCTGGGACACGAGCTTGGTGAAGACCGCGAGGAGCTTGTCGTACTTGGCCTTGTTCACCTTGGGCGCCTGTTCGACGACGATGCAGGTCGTGTAGTCGTTGAGGGCCTCGGCTTCGGCGGACGCGTTCGATTGTTCGTTCGTTTGGTCGTGTTCGTCGTCGGACAAGTATTCTTCCAATTCGGATGCTTCGCCCTGGAGGAACGTCAGCTTAGATTGGAGCCGACCCGCCATGATGCTGATGCTGAAGTGGATCAATGGGAATTTACTCGGCGCACACCACCAGTGAAGTCGCCGTCGCTGATTGGCCAAGGAACGTAAATTTCACCATGAAATAGTGTACTCTACTTTTGGCTCCCAAATTGGATAAAATTCGATGAAATTGTATCAATTGAAATAGTGTGACTTTCAACGATTGACATTTTTGCAAATATTCTCGAAATTTGAAAAATACCCGTCCGTTATCCGGATTCGATCCACCCTCACGCAGCGGATGCTGGCGGTGTCCAGAGCTTGGCCGCCTTGGCAGGGGAGCCCACGAGTTGCTTCCACGAAGTGTGGGTCTGTTCGATCACTTCCACGGCAAAGTCCTACGATTGAGTCAGTCCATCGACGCATGTTCCCACCGTACGCGAGGCTTGGCTTGACCGTCGAATGCAAAGACGCTCGGCGGCTTTCCATCGGGGATTTTGTAGTCGCGGAACCAATTGCGAATCTCGGTCACCGTGTTGGGAGCATGCGCGTGGAGGTCGTCGATGTCTAGAAGCATGCACGTGGGTGAACATTGAGATTCATGCACCAGACCATTCAGTGTTTCTGCCAGCGGGTCGTCAAGCGCAATGGCGATCACCTTCCAGTCGGTCTCGCCTTCGTCGATCATGCCGAGCACGCCAATCACCTTCACCGGGTAGACATCGCCGACGGCCGCGACGCGGGAGCCAATTTCGCACACATCCACGGGATCATTGTCACCTAGTCCTCATACTTACGACGACACGGAGGACATCCACTTGCCACCATGGTGGGTCGACGCATCCACATGGGCCGGGTCTTCCCACGTTTGGGGGATGCAACCGTAGTTGACCAGCGAGTCAAAGTGATAAAACCTATCCAAGATGGGCATTACCTCAGCGCTTGCTTCCCTTCCCTCGTACCGCAAGTTCCCCTTCTTCACGTCCTGCTTGATCGGGTTGGTCGCCTCGTTGGTCGCGATCTCCATCTTGGAGCGCGCCCTGCATACATGGCAATCCAATGTTTCGTGCACCCAGTCGTACCCTTTTGGAATTTCATTCACAAAGTTGAACACGTTGCGCGCGGCATTGCCAGACGGCCGCAGTGGAATGTCGTGCCACGGCGACAGTCGAGCATGGTCCTTGTAGAACGCAAGGCGACTCTCCTGAGTCCCACTCGCGCCGACGACCTCGGTCCGGTATGCGCTCTATGTACACTTACACATGCATTGGACATGTTTGCCGGCATACCAAGAATCTGGCTCGCGTTGTCAAGGCCGTCCACGGCGTCCACCGAATTGCACGTGCATTGCGGAGCATGATGGGCTTCACTCAATCTGACACCGGATGTGGAATATCGAATTAAATTTCACAGTGTTTTGTGAAAACTTTGAGAACAAATAACTCATTTCTCTCAAAAACGAGTTTGTAAAAGAAATACCAAGTATATTATTTATGCAGGCATGCAAATCCACAGCGTGGGAGATCTATCTCTTCAAGTGGCTGACATACTTGAACGTCAAGTAGATGCAAATCTGCAAAATAAGCCACATGCCCACAAGCACAAGCACGTAGTAGTACCGGTTTTCTGGCTGAAAATCGAATTGGCTCTGGACCCAGTCGGCAACATTGCCTGTGTAATTTGTTACGCCTCGAATTGGATCGCAGGCGTTGCCTTGGCCATTTGTGCAAAGACCAATTTGGCTCACAACCAACGCACGCAACGAATAACTGGAAGGCACGACGTAGATGAGCCATTTGTACCACGACTTCATCAACGGATACGGAAGCAAGAATCCGCTGAACAAGTTGAAAATGCACGATAGAGCACCAACGGCGACATTGGCGACCTTGGTGTTGGGGCACAAAGCACACATCCATTGACCAAAGAACGTACAGATCGACGTGTACAAGAAGAACGTGACCCAGAAAAACACAAAGTACTGAGAGACCCAGCCAACCGTAAAGAATTCAATGACGACGAAGAGCAACACAGCGACAAACAAGTAGGGCACTTCAGACGTGAACAACGACAAACTGTACGGCAACGGACCGTAGTAGTTGGACATGCGCTCGCGGTAAAACACAGCGCGTTCCAAGCACGTAATATCCAACACCGTCATCAAGTTGATCACACCAATGAAATCCATCGAGTTGTAAATCAAACCAACATGGGACTTGATTTGGGACACATCCGAACGAGGCAATTGCCAAAAGGTTGTACCAAACACGATTGCAAACCATGGAAAAGACGCCAAGCGGACAAAATTGTATTGAGGACTGCGCCAGTATGTCTGAGCACATTTCCAAACGCATTCCTTCAATTGGTTGCCGAAGCTCGTGGCCATGGGAGTCCACTTCAGTGTCGAGAAAGCCACAAAATCAGGCGAAGGCACGGCAAGGCGATGCGCTTTTTCGTTGTTGAACTTGCACAATTCGCTCTTCTTGTATTCGATCGAGTAGTCCTTGGTATCGCGGCCGATACCAGCACCAATCACTTCAAGCATGTACGTCGCAGGGTTGTATTGAGGACGAATTTCTTCCGTACCAGGAATAGAAGCAAAGTATTCCAACATCTTGGCACTGTCCTTGCCAAGCTCACCAAAGTAGGCAATGAACCCACCGCGTTGGAGCAACAACAAATCGTCAAACAATTCAAAGATCGAAATCGATGGCTGATGGATCGTGCACAACACCGTGCGGCCCGTGCGGGCAATCGATTGCACACCCTTCATGACCGTGATGGCCGAACGCGCATCCAAACCAGACGTGGGCTCATCCAAAAACAAAATTGACGGGTTCGCGACCACTTCCACACCAATCGTCACGCGCTTCTTCTGCTCGACCGACAAATCGCCCACTTGTTCGTTGATGATGCCGTTCAATTCCAACAAATCCAACGTTTCTTCCACCAACGTGCGCTTCTCTTCCGCCGTGATCGTTTCGGGCAAACGCAAGTTGGCCGAGAACCACAAGGCTTCGCCGATGGTCGACATTTCAGAGTGGATGTCCATCTGCTCGCAGTACGCCGTGATGCGGGAAAAGTTGGCCGGGTTCTTCAATTCACCGTTGATGATGATGTCACCGACGATACGGCCACCAGTCTTGCGGCCAGCAATCACATCCATCAACGTCGTCTTGCCGGCACCGGTGGCACCCATCAAAGCACACATGCGACCTGGGACAAACGAAGCAGTGATGTTGACCAACAACTGACGTTCAACCTTGGTGGGCAATGTTACATAGTAGTCCAAGTTTTTGACAACCAAGTTGGCAGGAATGAACGCCAAGCCTTGTTCTTCTTGCGTTCTTGCTTGACCATGGTCCCGCCGGGGGTTGAGACTTCGACGTAAACAGCCTCATCTTCTTCGTCTTCGCCAACCTTGGAGCCACCAGAGACACCAAAGCGCTTCTCGTAGCGGATGAAATGCAACGCAGCCGTATTCATGGCCAGTGAAAAGCACGTAGTACGCAAGCAAAACAAAGATACCGAATAGACAATGAGCTGCCATCAAACGTACTCATCTGAACACTCTTGAGTTCGAGTCACGATCAGCCAAGGAGTACTTGTCCGAGTAGAATTCGTTGGTCACGACACTGCGCAAGGCCCACGCCAACGGGTTGAACCAATACATCCAAATCCAGTAATTCGGGATCAGATCGTACAAGATAATGTTGCCCGAGAAGAGCAAAAAGAAGCACACGGAGAACGCCGCCAACGTTTGACCGATCGTAATGCTGGGCGAGATCGAACTGAGGAACGTCATGTAGGCGCCGACGGCATGTTGGAAGCTGACAATGATGACGACGAAGGTAATGAAGCGACCAGCATCGACAGTCAAGCCACTCATAAAGTAGAAAAAGGTGCACATGAGGAGCGAGACGCACAAGTTGACCGGCACTTGGACAATCGATTCAGCAATCGTGTACGAAAGCGTGCGGAAAAAGTTGCGCGACCGTTGTTTGTAAAAGACAGAGCGGAGGGTGTACGCGATCACGATTTGTTGCCACGCTTGGCGTTGAAAGACAGCGCACGAGAAAAAGAGCATACGGAGGTAAATCCCAGGTGGGGCTTTGTAGTAGATGGCACCCATACAAAGACCAACAATGGCAGCTTCGGCCATTTTGCCCCACAAGAGAGGGCGATCGCGCAACCAAAGGGTTTTTTGACGACCGAGGAGCAACCACGTTGATTGGCCAAAGCCCAGCGCAAACGGCGAGGTGTCCTTGGTGCGGGCGATCGACGTCACACTTTTCATCTTGTCAAAGTCGTCCTTTGATTGGGGATGGCTGGGAATGTTAAATCCAGCGTATAAATCCGCTTTCACGGCGCGGTGCATTTCGCTCTCGACAAATGCTTTGTTGAATTCGTGGGCGAAGATCGGGATCTTGCGACTGGCGATCGTCAGCCGCCAAGTACTTTTTGCCGCGGCCAGACGTGACTTCAATCAAAAAGTCAGCAGGGTCGACACGCAACGGGCAGTAAAAGCCGAGGTTTTCAAAGTATGGCAAAATCGACGTGCGGGGGCCATGGTACACCATGTAGCCTTCGTTCAGCATGAGGATGTCGTCGAATTTTTCGACGACTTCGGGTGTGGGCTGCAACAACGCAATGATGACCGTGCCGCCCATCGTCTTGCACCATGTGCGGAGAGACGTGACAATGTCGAACGTAGCCGCCGAGTCGAGACCGGTCGAGATTTCATCGCACAAAAAGACGGATTGACCCCCGACGAGCATTTCACCAATCGTGACACGCTTGCGTTCGCCACCCGAGCAACCGCGGAGGAGGGCATCACCGACAACAGTCTCAGCGCAGTTGTTCAAACCGAGGAGTTCGATGATCATGTCGGTGCGGTGCTTGGCGACTTCACGGACTTCTTCAGGTTGGCTCTCGGGTGACCCGTTCAAACAAATGTCGGCAAACTTGAACGTTTCGCGGACGGTCAAGGTCGCAGCGTGGTTGTCGCGCTGGTCAACCAAACCGACAATCTTCTTGGCATCAATGTCCGACGTCTTGAGACCGCTGAAGGTCACGTCGCCGCCTTGGGCACACTTGGCGTTTTGGTCCAACGTGCCAGCCAAAGCCTTCAAGAAGGTCGACTTGCCCGAACCAGGGTTAGCCAAGATGAGCGTCATGCTGCCGGGCTTGATGATGCCGTCCATGGGCTGCAACACGACCTGCTCCTTGTACACGGACTGCTTGAACGGCATGAACATGCGACCGACATACGAGCCGACCGTGCCCTGCTTCTCGGCCATCGTCATTTGACGCGCTTGGACCGTGTAGCTGAGGTTCTCGAAGCGGACTTCGGGCGTCGCCAAGTGGATGTTGACCTTCTTGGAGATGTTCTTGTACTTTTCGTAGAAGCGTTCGAGGCCGCCCGCAAGCATCGACTCGACACCGTTGCCGGCGTGGATGGTCGAGTACAAGCTCTGGCGGGTGTCGTGGACGGACCGGTACGCGTCTTGGACGCTCTTCATGTGCACCGAGTTGTACACTTCAGGCAACGGATCGTTGTCTTGGTCGAGCAAGGGTTGCTTGGCGGTCGACATGGCTAGAAAGCAAAAGCAAGAATGATCAACACCCCGTCGATTGAATCCCAAAACCTGGGTGGAAAAGGTGGGGTTCGCTGCAGTAAAGGGGGGCGTCTCCCATAAAGTTCGTCTTCTTTATCGAGCTCGAGGCTGCGATCCCTGAGGCTCCGTCAGGTTTCCTCAAGGTTCCCAGGACGTTAGTACCCACCCAAACTAGCGAGACACATTTAGTACCTGGGTTTAGGGCTCCGACGTTCCGTCGTCTCTCGGTGGCCACACGTCGGAACATCAACTCTAGTATGTGATAGTACTACTAGCAGCCAGACGACTTCGCAGTGGGACGATCTGGCTTGAGGTTCAGTGAGACACTGGGCATGTGGTTGCATCTCACTGCATCTCACTCGCCCAATCGCTTGCTCTTGTGACGACATGAGCCCATTTGTCTCTGGGTGAACTTGCGGCGCCCGCGGTGGCGTCACAGCAGTGTGGCAGAGCCGTGTGCTTGTAATCCACGAAAACAGAGACAAAAATGTTGTGGCCACGTACAAAAACTTGAACTATGTATTGGAGGATGAGAAAAAAAAACATTTTTGCTCTGCTTTTGCCGTGGATTTCCGTGGATGTGCTGGATCTCTGGGGAACACGTTGGGTGTTTGAGGCTCTCATAAGTGCGAGTTCACTACAACAGATTTCAGACACAAAAACGACTATATATGGCTCGATGGAATCCTCTTTGTAAATATTTCATAAACCAAATAGAGTAAACACGAGGTTTGTTGTTGGGCTAATAGATTCTCACATTCTCAAAGTGCGCGTCGGAACGTCATCTCGGTGGACATCCAAGAGCATCCAGACGGGTCCGATTGATGGGACCACAGTCTGACTTCATCGCCTCTAGCGCACCACTTTCAAGAACGACCCCTCATGGTCTTGCAATCAGTTCTCCTTGTCTTTGGGTGCAGTCCAAGGCCCCGCATGAGGTCTTTGCCTCACTCGGACAGTCAAGCGCCAGTCGCATCCCGTTGATTTTGCCTACATCGCCCACGATTTTTGACGGCCAACGACCACGCCATGTAATTGGACAATCGTCAACCCCACGGCGTTGAACGAGTGAGTCACAGACTTCAACTTTGGACTCCGGAACGTCGACGTTCCGATGTACTCTGGCATTGTCTCGTCCGAGTCTTTTTGTCCTTTCGTTGCCTGTTGGGCTGCGACCGACCAGGTTGATCAAGCTGCGGCGGCAAATCAGATTGCCGGGCGGCCTGGGACAGTGGAGCGTCAGGGAGCGATCGTCGGCAATCCATGGAAGTGGGGGGGGGCAGTGCCGATCTGCTCGTACAGTAGAGTCCCAAATGCATAGAGCCAAGGACGAACGAACACTCGCTCGAATGATAATCTGTTGTTGGAGTCGAGCACGGGGGACAGGACACCTGATGCACCGACGTCACAAATGGTTCAAGATTGACGGGGGCACATCGACCTTCGCTTGCCCGTTCGCTTGCCAAGTGCCGCCCCCCTTTCGATGGTATTTCGCACTCGCAATATTGTCGGTCTGGAGAGGTCGAGTGGCACCTTCACCTTCGATGGATCGATTCAGGACGCATGGGCAATCATTTGATGGTTTGACGTGCCCATCAGTTTACCAACCTAGATGTTGACGTCAAGGTCTGTGACCTGTAACATTCTATTTTTCCCAGTGAAACCTCTAAAATTAAATATCTCAAAACCCCATCGACTTTGGCGGCGGCGATCGAATGTACCCGCCGGCCCCCCATTCGCATGTGCTTCTGGCCATGACAAAGGACGACTTCTACGTGTCCCAATTCCAAAACTCCATCAATGACGTCGTGGAGAAGATCAAGTTCTGGAGGCGCTCGGACTCACCCACGGGCGTCCTGCAGATCCCGTTTGATCCGGAACTGCAACTCCTCTCCAAGGTGCTCTACTACATCGTCACGGGTATGGAAGACATATCGATGAATGTCGCCCTTTCTTCTTCTCGATTGACCTTTCTCGCAGGATCTCAGTCCTTGGGGGAAGAATACTGCGAAGTGTACCGCCTCCAAGGCGACCCGGCTGCTGCGAGTGTTGTTGGTGGCGGTCGAACTCTCCTCTGGCTCCTCCTCGAAACACTTCCGTCGTATTTCAAGCAGCGCTCGTTGCTCGGATGGACGCAACTTCGACCTGGTGAGCAAGAACAACGTCTGCAAGAAGCGAGAAACCGCGCGCGGGAGCAAATGCAGCTGCGGCGTCAAAACCCGACGTCGACGGTGATATCGACACCTGCCGCTCCGGAAACATCGGCGGCAGACAGGTTCGTCGTGTCTCGACCTCCTATCTCATGTCGCCATCTCTAGGGATGCTACGAGCGGATCATGGATCGACGCGCGATTGAAGTCGATGGACGCGCTGGTGAAACGCACCAAGGAATCCGTCAAGCTGTGGGAAGCGCGGACGGGGCTCTCCGTCGACGGCATCGTGCATGGACTCGCGCAATGCCATCTCGCGCTCTTCTTTCTGAACGGCCGCTACTTTCACATCTCAAAACGCGTCGCAGGGCTTCGCTACGTCTTGAGCCAGCGCCTCTCGCAGCCCTTTGCGCAATTTGCTATCTTGGTACGTTTCATCCTCTGTTGCATCGTTCCAACAGCCTCTTCCTCAGGGCTACATGATCCTTGTCCGCGCCATGATCTCTGCGTGCCTTGCCTTGCCGCCTGCCATGCGATGTCTCTTGGGCCATCAGGTCGCCAACAGTCGCCCCGCCGCCATGGTGGAAGGGAAGCGCGTGCCGGCGGACACGGGCGTATCGCCCAAGCAGACCAAGAAATGCGCGCTCTGCCTCACGGAGCGCAGCCATCCAAGCATGACGCCCTGTGGCCATGTCTTTTGCTGGGAATGCATCGTCGGATGGTGTCAAAGCAAGCCCGAGTGCCCACTCTGCCGCCAAGTTGTCCTGCCCCAAGATGTCAAGTGTTTGTACAATTACCATTAATGGAGAGTTATTTGCGCGCTCGCTTGGCGGGTTTTGATTTCGCCGGTACGGCCTTTTGTTTCTTCGACTCCTTCTTCGCCGCTTCTGCCTTGGGCGCTTCCTTTTCGTCATTCGCGCGCGCTTCCACCGCGTCGGTGTACACTTGGTCCGACGATAACGCGTGGTTGATGAAACGCCCCGCGGCCTCGGCGTCGATCCTTGCTTTGCGACCCTTGGCTATGCACCATGCATGAGAAGAGCATGTATATGCAGAAACATACCCATTTCTTCCGAGTATTTGATCTTTTGAATGTATCCTTTCACGCGGTCGAGTTCTTGCTTGATCTGCGTCGTGCGGATGTCCTTAGACGACACGCCTTGGGCCTTGAGGAGAACTAGTGAAGGGTGCATGAGCACATGGTCCTGGGAGATCGAGGATGGGAACGCACGTACCATACAGGAGCGCGTTGATCGAATAAGCTGGAAGTTCGATTTGTCAAACACTCACATGAGGTCGCCGACGTACCCAAGCCGACTTGCACCTTGGCCTTGTCTATCGGCGGCAGCGTCGCCGTCAACTCCTCGATGGGCTTCTGGGTTAAGATGTCCAAGTACTCTTCCACGGCGCTCAGCGCATTGGACGCATTCACAAGTCGTTCGTCCATCTGTGTGTTGCTTCAAGATCAATGCCGCGCCTTGGTTCTCCAATCGTTTGGAGGGGCTAGCTGACCGCGGTTCAAAATGTCGAACCGCGGTTTACTTGCTATTTGACGGCACTGAAACTGAAACTTAAACTTATTAATCTCTAAATCACTAGAACTTTCATTGAAGCGCAAAGACCACACAGCTCGTTGCCAAACTACTCAACCTACGCACACGCACACAACGGCTCGTTTAGATACCCCACACGTCCGCGCGAGCCTGCCACCTCATGTCTGGCTTCGCATGCAAGCAGATGAACCAATCGACGATTTCTCCATTCTCAATTGAAGTTTATGGGGTGGTTTCCGTATACATGAGGCGAGACGACCATTCCACGACCAGTATGCGGGTGATCTACATTGTAATATTGCGATGATGAAGTGCCGTCGTGGGCAAATTTCAGCACAAAACATGACAAATTTTGTCTCTGTTAATGTATGCTGTGTCGACGGTCTGATGTTGAAGTTCGAATTCATGATCACGCCCACGAGTTCACGCCGTTGGGCCAGCATTTCTTGAGTCGCACTTTCCGATTTCTCTCGTTGGCGGTCATGGCGTTCTTGGACAAATTCAACCTGGAGAAGCAAGTGTCGTTCTACCTCTCGTACCACAGCAACCCGATCAACAAGCTCCTCCACCTCGTCTGCATCTGGCCCATTCTCCTCTCGGCCGTCTTCCTCCTCTGCTTGACCCCGCCCTTCGTCGACCAGCCCCTCGACAGCCACCATTACGTCGTCGTCAACTACGCGTTCGTTGCCGTGCTCGTCTACGTCGTGTGGTATGTCATCTTGGACCCGCTCGCAGGGTCGCTCGCAGCGTCGTTCATCATCGCCATGTTTTGCTGGTCCAACCACCTCATCCACGAATCCCTCGCCGCGACGGGCGAGACCCCATGGAAGACGGCGCTTGCGATCCACATTGCCGCGTGGATCATTCAGTTCATCGGCCACGGCTTCTTTGAGAAGCGCGCGCCGGCGCTGCTCGACAGCTGGGACCAAGCCATCATCACGGCCCCGCTCTTTGTGCTCTTGGAAATCTTGCTGCCGCTGGGCTACCGTCGCGACATGAACGCCCGCGTGGAGAAGCAAGTCTCGCTCAACGTCGCCAAGTTCCGCCGTGAGCAAATTGCGCGCAAGGCCAAGGCCGGCTAAGCACTTGTAATAAAAACTGCGTTAAAACATCAGCGTCGACGTCGACCGCATCGCTGATTCCTGTGTCACGGCCAACGTCCGCGTAAACAAAACCTCGGCTTGGTCGCGGGCTACCGAGAGCAGCACGTGGCGAATGACGCGCATGCCATCATCGGTCACAGCTCCGTTGTCGCGTGCCGCGTCTGTGGTCTACATCCTCCGTGAGGAGATTCTCGTCGTGCAGACGGAAAGGTACCTTGACAACAAGTCGCTGTAAAATGGCAATGATCAAACCTTCCGACGCCACATGCGTGTCCATGGGAACGTTGAGCAGCGCATAAAGTAAAGCCGAGAGAAACCGCCGCCCAAGGTGCCTACAAGGGTTGCTCGTCAGACATGATGACTGCGCGATCCACCTACTGCATGTCGGAGGCAAACGTCGGTGCATTCGCAAGTGGAAGCAACACGAGATGGAGCAGCCGTAAAAAGAGCCCCACGTGGACGCCGTCTGCGCACTCGTGCGACCATTGGAGCTGCGACTCGGCCAGCAACACATCCGCCTACGTCATGTTGGCTTCACACCGCATGGGCAGTGGCGTACCAGCCATCCTTCATACTGACGCGCGGCGGCCTTGGCCCATGCTTTCATGCGCTTTGGTAACTGCGGTGGTTCCACCTGCGCGGGCATCAGCACACTCACCAGTGGCCACGAACCTCGTTTGAAAAGCCCAAGGCAGTCTCAAGCACACGCTGCAGCGGACGGTGCAAACTCGCGACAAATTCCTCCGACATCACGTGGAGGGCTTGCGGAGGCACAAAATACCCTTCCATGAGGTTGTACACCTATGTGAATGAGGGGTTGATCAAAACTGGACTTGGGATACCACATCCAGGACGGCAATGAGGGGAGTGTCGCTGCCAAGCAACGGGGTGCGCGCATTGCTAAAGTACCCCGTCTCGTGGGACTCTTCGTAGGATGGATGTGAAGTCGGCGACGGTGCTGGAGGAGGAGAAGGCGGCGCAGCGGCGACCTCGCGGGCCCCTCGAACGGCATTCCCGACGGCCTGCAAGAGCGTCAAGATGATATTTCCTGTCGACGTTTCGGGCTGCCGCTCTTCTGTTGGAATGCGAATGATGTTGAGCGCAATCGTGGCCGGTGGGGATGGAGGAGGTTGGACGAGGTTGGCGAGGGCCTCGCGCAACGGCGTGGCGAACGCGCCAAGTTCCCGAAGCAACTGCATTGTTTCCGTGATGGCGCTTTGGATTGCAGGATCTGCCACGTCGTCTTCGCTGTCTAGTCGATTTAATGCCCACGCCAAGGACGACACTTGGCGGGAGAGGAGCAGCAGCGAGTGGCTAAATTCGTTCAAGCTCGAGGCAAGGCGGGCTTCGTGGGGATGGAGGGAGATCATGGGCAAATGCGAGAGACGAGTGGCGGCCTGGCGCAAATGAATCGCTTGCTCCAACAATGCTTGAGGCGTTGTGTTTTCGCGGCGACTCGTCGATCGGGACGGCGGTGCGTTGCTTGGACGGTCGTTGCCAAATGTCATCGTGACAAAAGGTGTGTTTCGAGGATTGAACGCCCGCCGCCCTTCGTTGCTATTGTCGCTGCCCAGTAATGCATCCATGATGGAATGGAGCGATGCTCGTCTATCATTTCGTGGGGAGGTGTCGCGGATACTGCTGGCAGAACCAATGGAGTTCGACTGCGTTGATTGCTCGGCCGAGGGAGGAGCAGAAGCCGTCGACGTCGAAGGACGAGGTGCCGCCACAACATGGATTGTGTCCCCCTCGATGAAGTTGTAGTTGTAGAGATACATTTGGTCCCGCAAAACCTTGCCTTTGTAGATCAACCTTTGTTCGGCGACAGGGGTGCCCGTGGTGTCAAAGATACGTTGCTTCAACGTCAAGATCCCAATATCGCGTTCGACTGTCAGGGATATCGCCTCTTCATGCATGAACTTGAGGTTGAGATGCATCATTGTGCTTGTTTCGCGGGTGTCCACGGCGCTGTGTTCCGCATCCATCGCCTTCGTCTTCTTGCAAAATCAAATGTTACGTGCGCAATTTTCTCCGATCTATCCGGATACTGGGATACTGAAGTGCCCGAATTATCACTTCTAGAAATGTCCATTGAATTATTTTGGTTTCAGTATAAAATAAAAAGCTGCCATTATCCGGATGCGCGCGAGAAAAGAGCCAAATCGCAGTCGCTCCTTATTGAGTCTTCTTGTCTTCGCTTGCTTGGAGAGCGCTCAAACTCATGTGGGGTGAGTTCGGGTTCGACATGCTGGATTCGCCTTCCAAGTTGCCCAAGTTGATCATCGAAGGCGACTTGTGCGGTCGGAGGAAGCTCAGGTCGGTGTCCTTGGTCACGACAGGGGTCGGCTCAGCTTCGCCGTTGGTCTCCGAGCCATCTTGCTTGTTGCGCGAATGCATGTAGGCGGACCAGTCCATCGGTGCATACTCTGCCAATGGTCCAAGCACCGAGGCATATTTCTTGACAAACAATCGCACCTCCATCTGCAAGCGCGCCCGACGTTGCGGCAATTCGTCTTGGATCTTGCGGTACTTGGGTTGCAGGCGGTAGAAGAGGGGACGAAGCGTCTTGAGTTCGATGATACCGGCTTCTACCTACACACACATGAGCGCCGTGCTATTTGCCTTGGGGTCGACGTACCGAGCGCACACCAAAGTACGAAAAGAGCGGAAAGGACGCGGTCAAGAGGAAGATGCTGCTCCAGCTCCAGTCCGTGAACAGAATCGCGAGGAGCGTATACGAGAGCCACAAAGTCGGGACGGCGACCATGGAGAACGAAATCTTCTTCGAGAGGACAACGTCACGTGCGGCGATCTTGACGTTCGAGCCCGCGAGCGCCTTGGTCTGTTCCGCGCGAGCAACGTATCGCGCCATGAGACCCACGGGCGCGTTGAGTACAAAAGATGGGATGGACGCGAGCACGAAGATGCAAACGCCGTAGATGGCGGACGCGAGAACGTCGTGGATGCTCCACCACGCGATGTGCGGCACTTGGTGATCCTTGAGGCCCATCAAGTGCAAGCTCTTGCGGTATTCGTCGAGCTTGAGGCTGAGTTGGGTCACATCGTCGGCGGCCGCGGGCACGTCCTTGAGAATTTTGTACGCTTCGGCAAATCGGCGGTTGAGGTCCTGGGTTTCTTTGGCCGTGAGCTTGACACCGGACGGTTGCCAGAGACGGCGTGCCGTGTACACGAGCTGTAGCACGGTATAGTCTGGCGCGGTCACAATCACACTGCGCATGCCTTCTTCGACGGCGCTGAGGAATTTGTTGCAGGCCTTTCGCTTGTCCTTTTTGAATTCGTCCATGTCTTCGTTCGTGACCGAGATGGGTTCGCCGAATTCGATCACGACGCGACCGCGGAAGCGATGGCCACGGAAATAGTTGAGTCCGACGGGCACGACCGGGACGTTGATGTGGTAGGTGTCCTTGACGCCAAACGCCATGAGCGCGACGCCGGCCTTGAGCGGCAATAAGTCGGTGCGGTCGTGGGACCCACCTTCGGGGAAAATGCCGACGCATTGGCCACGCTTGAGGGCCGTAAACACTTCCGCAAACGCTTGCGACTGATCGACCTTCTTGAACACGCCAAATGCGCTTGGGACAGCGACGATGTTTTCCTCGTTGTCGAGGAGCGGCGCCGCGAGCGTCAAGTGTGTGTCATCCAACACGCTCTCGACCTTGATGGGCAATCCCGATTCCTTGACGATCTTGCCGTTGTATCGGATTTGATCCCCAGGACCAATGTCCCGAAGAAATTGGGTGCCTTCGCCAACGAGGATAAACTTGTCTGAGTCGACGTCCGGCTGCATAAATACACGACCCACGCCCTTGAGGACAGCATCTTGCGGACGAGAAATGGGCAAACAACCCATGGCCTTAGCAATGTGCCCCACGACAGGCAACTTCATGGATTTTGCGGCTGTGAGAAATCCGACCTATCGCCGATGAGTTGGGTAAGATGCAAAAGATAGAGAATAATGTGGATGCCTACCTTGCGGAACGAATTCATCATGACAACGATACCATCCACAAATTGATTCGTGTGGTTGCCCGTGAAAATCACCGGGCCTTCCAACGGAATGTTGTCCTTTCCGACGATTTCAATGCTCTTGAAGAAGATCGAGAGCACGCTGTTCAAGAAGATACGCACGCAAAAGTAGATGACGTCCGAGTGGTTGTTGTAAAGCACACCCAAGAGCACAATGACGCACAGCCATCCGAAGAGAGTACTGTCGAAATGGAGAAACCCACACAGCGCCTTGACGGGACTACAACATCGCGGTGAGTTCAGACGTATGGCGGGATGTCGTCCGCGGCGGCGACGTACTTGAGGAAGTCCATGGACAGCATCATGAGCAGCCACAGCACCGTCACCTGCACCGAGAAATCATTCAGCTGAATCGCCATCTTCAACTCGGAGTGAAGAGCGAAAATGACGCCGCTTCTGTTGAATCACAGCGTAGTTCCAGGGAAGGGAAAAAATCCTAGTTGAAGAAGGAACATCCTGGTTCAGGAGAGTGCACTTGGAACAGATTCTATCACGTAATATAATTCAAATCTAATACATATAACAAGATCTCTATTGAATTAAAATATCTATCGAATCCTTTAACCAGGACTTTTCGGCCCAAATTTAATTGGGGAATTTCCCCGCCACATTTGCCAGGTGGGAATTGCCCCCCAACCCTACCCCCCAACGACCAATCAAACGCTGCCGTTCTCGCCGTCCGCCATGACGCCAGCAACCCAGCGTGTTTTGTGACCAGGTCTGTCACCTGCTGGTGCCGCGTGGCTCCGTAGCAGAATGCGCGAGCTGTCGTGGAAGCTTTCCGAGAAGACAAATCGTCTTGTGGGAAGAGGAAGAAGGAAGCCGCGGGCGTGCAAGTGCCATTGCTTTGGGGTGACCTGTAATGCCTCATGCATTGCATGGGGTGCATCAAAGGGGGACTTGTGTGTCGGCCAACACCATCTCTTTCTTCGCTCGCTGTCGTTGTGTGCCAATCGCTGCGTTTCCTTCTTCGTCTCCTTTTCGATCCGCTCTCGGGCTGGTTTACGTCGTTGGCGACGGGCGCACTGTGTTGACGAAACTGGGTGGAGTTGATAGAGAGTTGCAGGCATACGCATTCGCAGTGGGGGAAAGGTTCGCGGCATTGGACTTGACTTGTCGATCACGCGCACCAGCGAGGCATCTTCGCGCATTATATCCATCCCATCGGATCGCCGAGCTGTGGTCAACAACCCATGGAACCGTGGCAATTCTTCAACAATCAGAGCTGCTGTCCTGAATTGTTGACGGAACCTTTCCCTCTCTGCCCCTCGCTGGGAGCATCGTTCGTGGCTCTGTTCCCAGTGGCTTGTGGCTGCGCATCCAAGCATGTTGACGAAGCAGTCAAACGCAGGAACTGCAACCCGTTTGACCACGAGAAATGGGACCGCCTTGTACGCGCATGTTCAATCCACTTCTCTCAACATCAGTGTCCATGGCGCGGGTCGTACACCCCTCGGTCCGATGCACAGCTGCATCATCGCATATAAATGAAATGATTCTTCCTGCCACCGAGCCTGCCAGCCTAGGAAAGTCACTTCGATCAAACGATGTTCATTGTCTTCTGTGGCGACTCAGGACAGGCTTTGTTTGACCTCGCATTCGATTACCTTCTACCAACCCAGACTTGCAAATCATACAATCTATGCACATGTGCCAATTAAAATAATCTTCTAAACGTTCTTCTTGTCTTCGGGCTTGACGGTGAGGAAACTCAAGTCGTGCTCCTTGGTCACGATGGGCGCCTTGGGCGCGTCCTCGTCTTCGTCTTCATGTTTGACATGCGTGTGCATAAACTCGGCCCAGTCCACGGGCTTGGCTTCCGCGAGCGGCCCCACTTCGTCGGCATACTTTTTCACAAACTCGCGCACTTCCTTTTGGAGGACGCTGCGGCGCGCCGGCAATTCGTCTTGGATGCGCTTGTACTCGGGTCGTAGGCGGTTGAGGAGCGGCTGGAGCGTCTTGAGTTCGATGATGCCGGCCTCGACCGACCGGACGCCAAAGTACGAAAAGAGCGGGAACGACATCGTGATCAAGAGAATGTTGGACGCCTTCCAGTCCGTCACGAGGAACGCAAGGACCATGTACGAGAGCCAGAGGATGGGCACGGCGACGGCCGAGAATGTAATCTTCTTGGAGAGGACGACGTCGCGCGCGGCGATCTTGACGTTCGAGCCGGCAAGCGCCTTGGTCTGTTCCGCGGCGGCTACGTACCGCGCCAAGAGACCGACGGGGGCGTTTAGGACAAAGGACGGAATGGATGAAAGCGCAAAGACGACGAGGCCATAGGTTGCCGACGCCAAGACGTCATGGAGGCTGAGAAAGCCAACGTAGGGCACTTGGTGGTCGGTGAGGCCGAGTCGTTTGAGCGTGCGGCGGTAGTCGCTAAGCTTGGCCGTGATGGCCGTGAGGTCGTCGGCGGCGCGCGGGACGTCCTTGAGGATCTTGTAGCCCTCGGCGAAGCGGCGGTTGAGGTCCTGAGTGATCTTGGGGCTCCACTTGACACCCGACGGTTGGTAGAGGCGGCGCGCCGTGTAGACGAGTTGAAGCACGTTGTGGTCGGGGGTCGTGACGATCACACTGCGCATGCCGTCTTGCACTTCGTTCAAAAACGCATTGCACGCCTTGCGCTTGTCCTGGCGGTACGCGTCCATCTTGTCTTGGGTCACAGTGATCGGCGCGCCGAATTCGACGACGACGCGGCCGCGAAACTTGTGGCCACGGAAATAGTTGAGACCCACGGGCACGATCGGAACCGTGAGGTTGTGTGCGTCCTTGGCACCAAACGCCATGAGCGCGACGCCGGCCTTGAGCGGTAACAAGTCGGTGCGGTCGTGCGACCCGCCTTCGGGGAAGATGCCGACGCATTGGCCACGCTTAAGCGCTGCGTAGACCGCACCAAACGAAGCCTTTTGGTCGATCTTCTTGAAAATGCCAAAGTTGGACGGCGCCGAGACGATTTTGCCCGTGAAATCCAGCAACGGCGCCGAGAGGAGGAGGTGCGTGTCGTCCAAAATCTTTTCGACCTTGACGGGTGCGCCAGAGTCCTTGACGGACTTGCCATTGACGCGAATTTGATCGCCAGAAGCCAATTGTCGCGTGAATTCCGTGCCTTCGCCAACGAGCGTGCAGGATTGATCGGTGTCCGTTGATGGCTGCATCGTGACGGTGCCGGTGCCTTTGAGGACTTCGTCTTGCGGACGCGTGAATGGAATGCACCCGACAGCAGCCGAGAGTTGACCGATCACGGGACGGTGCATGGATTTTTCAGCAATGATAAACCCAACCTAAAACGAGTAACGCAACGTGAAAAAGTGCACGCGAATTTACGCACAAGGATGAACAACGTACTTTGCGGAAGCAGTTCATGAGCACGACCATGCCATCGACGAATTGGTTGGAATGGTTGCCCGTGAAGATGACCGGGCCGTCCATGGGAATGTTGTCCTTGCCGACGATTTGGATGCTCTTGAAGAAAATGGAGATGATGCTCGTCAAGAAAACGCGGATGCAAAAATAGAGCACGTCCGACATGTTGTTGTAGAGCAAGCCGAGGAGGAGGAGGATATGGAGGACACCGATGACCGATGGGTCGAGGCCCAGGTACGAACAGATAGCTTTAACAGGACTACAAGGCGATGAGCATCACGACAGAACGTGCGCGCCGATGGCGGCGTGCGAGGCAGGAAAACGTACTTGATGATATCCATCGAGAGCATGATGATCAACACGATCGCTACGATCTGTTGACTCAAGTCATTGAGGCCAAACATGGTGCACTTGGGCGGCGGTGCGTGCGGTCCAGTGCAAGAAGGAAAGTGAACAGAACACAGCGATGTAATTGAGGAGGAGGCCCCACGGAATGATTTTTCCGTATACCTGGCCTTTGGATCGCGTTTTAACCGCCCGATATCCGGATAAGAGGCAGGCTTCTTCGTCGGCTGGACTGCATGGCCTCGCACAGACCCACGGCAGTCGCAGAAAGGGAGTCTAGGCGATGGGTCCTGTGGGACGCTGGACATGCAAGCGGCGCGAGTCGCGATGAGGCCTCGCCATGGGCGGTTCCGTGCCGTGTCGTGACGGCGTGGACAGAGGTCGCTGCGACAGGACCGGTTTACTCGACAATCTGTTTGGTCAACAAAGGCAGTCGATTACACTGAGGATACGCAAACATTACTCTTGTTGTCGACGGAAGCAAGTTTGGCCAGCAACGTGGTCGATGCAATTGGGTCGTCTCCTTCCGGACTTGTGCTTCAAGAAGCTCATGCTGTGTTCCTTGGTGCGGCCTTCCACTGTGCATGTAGGCAGCCATGTCGAGCACATGCTTCCTCACGAACGCGCGGACCTCCCTTTGCAAGACGCGAGTGGACGGGGAGCGTCGATTGGACTTTGGGGCGAGGGGGTCCGCGAATGGGGCTTGAACCTCGACGGAACCGCGGTCAAGCAGACAGGAATTGACGGCATGAGGCAGACGATGGTATTTAATGTGCCAGGTTGGCGGCGACCGCGACAGACGTGCCCGAAGCACATCAAGTCCACTTGCCATGAGACATTGAGCGGCCCCGAGTCGGTGCGACCCGCCATTGGGCAAAATGCCAAGGCGCTTGGAGCGCTGCGAATACGTACGTCGATGGACTCATCGTGTTGACGCTGCCCAAGGCATACGATGTGGACGTGTGCACAACAACGACGCCATCGACGATTTCATGGGACTGTATGCACGCACATTTGGTTACCAGGACCGGTTGGGGGCGAAGATTTCTCAACGAGAACGAGAAGTTCATTGGCGACGAGCATGACAAACTGTTCCCCAGTGAAGATGACTGTGCTTGCTGAAGATCTTTAACAGTCGGAGGACGCTGTAGAGGTAGTCTCGCAAAAGTTGGCAAAGTCAAACAAGTTTTGGCGGCAAGGACAACCAGCAGCCAAGTCGCAGCTGCCAACGTTAATTGCATCGATGCCCAAGACGGCGCCTGAGGGGAACTGGTGGAATAATGAGAAAAATACCACGGAAGGCAGTGCGGATTTGATGAATTCGATGGTGAGCTCCACGACGAGACCGAGCGACGCCGCTTGATGCGCCAGTCGCTCAAGCAAGCGTTTCTTTTGCGACGACGAGCAACGAGAAAATTCGACCAAACTCAAACCAGTGTTGTCAAGGGATTGTTGTATACTCAAACCAAGATGCAAAGATGCTTGGGTGGACGGACCATTGCAGTTGAAGTTGATCCACAACATCAAAACCATCGATTTATTGCTATTTCAATCCACAAGATTATATCCGGGAGGGAGACACCTGCTTCCTGGTGGCAAAAGCAAGTGAGGGCTCGAGGTCGATCTTGGACAACCTCGGCAATTGTGATGACCAGACCGTTACAAGTGCTGTGTGATGCGAGCCTATTATTAACGGCGAGAAGTTTCATCGCAGGAGACGACTCGGCGGCGGCGCACCAAGCATGGACGAAGATACAAAGTGGGTCGATACTGTTATCACAAAGCTGCTGCGAGTGCAAGACAAGCCTGTGCAGACAGAAGTGACGGACTTGGACATTGAAGAAATCAACGCGCTGTGCCGCTGCTGCCGCTCGGTACGCCTCGCTTGAGTTGCTTTCTCTCACACACACGTGGTCGTAGATCTTTTTGTGCCAGCCGATGCTGTTGGAAGTGAACGCGCCCATCAATATATGCGGGGACACGCACGGCCAGTACGCTGACCTCCTGCGGCTCTTTGAGATTGGCGGCTTTCCCGACGACAAAAACTACCTCTTCCTCGGCGACTACGTCGACCGCGCCATGCAAAGCATCGAAACCATCTGCTTGCTCTTTGCGTACAAGGTCAAATACCCTACGCGCATGTCTCTCTTGCGAGGGAACCACGAATGCGCGTCCATCAATCGAATATACGGTCCTCGACCACCCGCGCATGATTATTGCTCATACTCCTGCAGGATTCTACGACGAATGCAAGCGGCGCTACAACGTCAAACTGTGGCGCACATTTGCCGACTGCTTCAATTGCATGCCCGTCGCGGCAGTCGTCGCTGACAAGGTCGTCCTTGCCCTCTTGGAACGATCCCACAAAAGTGTATAGATCTTTTGCATGCACGGTGGTCTCTCGCCCGACTTGTACAAGATGGACCAGATCAAAAACATCCGCCGCCCCACCGACATCCCTGACGAAGGCCTGCTCTGCGACCTCCTCTGGGCCGACCCAGACGCCGAAAGCCACGGATGGACCGAGAGCGACCGCGGTGTCTCGTACATCTTTGGTGCTGACGTCGTCGAACAGTTCCTCGAAACGCATGACCTCGATCTTGTGTGCCGCGCGCACCAGGTAGACCACATCTACTGCTTGGTCTCATGACGCCTAGGTGGTGTCGGATGGATACGAATTCTTTGCAGGTCGAAAGCTCGTCACGATATTTTCGGCGCCAAATTATTGCAACGAATTCGACAATGCTGGCGGGATGTTGGTCGTGGACGACAAGCTCAGCTGTTCGTTCAAGGTCCTCTGCTCGCAAGAGACGTAGAGTTGTATTTTATTGGCTTAAGAGTAATAATGAGGCGAAATCAAAAGCTCTTGGATCGCTTCCAACTGCGACGCTGAAAACGCGGCCTTGTCTTCGTGCCAGCTATCTTGGTGGGTGCGCTTGAATTCGAGGAGGACGGATTTCACAATTTCAGACAAGTACGAAATCGACCCGTCCACGTGGAGGTGGAACGTCAACTCTTCCATGAGCGCGGGGACAAATTCTGGAACCGAGTACGGGTACGCGAGGACGATGGCGCCCATGCCGAAGCAACTTTCAATCGTCTGGTCGTTGCGAGGCTTCTCGTCTTCTTCGAGGAGCGTCTTGAGCTTCTTCGTCGCCTCTTCGTCCGTCGCGTCCTTGCCCAAGAGCCAGCGACAGCGCTTCACTTGCTTGGCCTTCTTCGCCCGGGCGGCACGTGTCGTCGTCGCGACTTCCAAAAATGACGAGGCCAACTTGGACACTTGGGATTCGTCCAACGTGCGAACGAAGCTACGCAATGCGTACTGCGCCATTTCTTGGACATCCCGCTTCTCGTCAACAAAACGTGAGATGATCATGCGCTCGATTGCGTCTTTGGACCAGCCCAAGAGGCCATGGTGGAAGTTGATGACAGTAAGGAAGCGCAAGACGGCGCCACGGGTGCGCCAGGACGGAGACGTGAGCGCCGTCGCGAGTACTTGCAAGAGCGATGCGTAATTGTCTGTCGTTTGGATGCGCAATTTGTTGGAGAGCGTGTCGACAACGGCACGTGCTGAACGAGCGATATCAGGTTCAGGGTAGGACTGCGTGTCAAAGACAACCGGAAAGAGAGGGAGGAGGCGCGCAAATTGGCTCGAATCGCCCGAGTGAATATAATTGGCCAACAAATTCAAAAAGCTCTTTCGACAATTCAGCTCAGACTCGACCGAGACAGCGGCATCCATGTCAAACTCGAGCGGAATGGGGGCAATGTCTTGGACGAGCGAGAGCTTGTAGAGTACAGAGCCAACTTGTTCACGGACTGACTCGTACGGGTGAGACACAGCGGTCTCGGCCACCTTCTTCACACGATCAAGGATGGACTGGGGGAGAGACGCCGACGTCAGCGAAATGAGCAAGAGTGGTTGCGCTAGTGTTAGCCATCGCACTTGACTCAGTCCATCGGTGGTGCTATCAGATTGAAACGAAAGTTCCAGCTCACTCACGATAAATTCGGTCAACCGCATGTACGTTGATTCGTTGGTTCGCGTGATGAGCAATACAACATCATACCAATCTTGGGCATACGGGACGCTGAGCTTGGGAAATATTGACTGAAGGTGAAGCAGGAAAAATTCTTCGCTCTGAGCAGGGTTCGCTTGCGTCACACCAACGAGAATTTCACCAGCTGTGCACATGGAAGCGCGGCGTTCGTCAGTGTCATCGGCTAGGAGTTCCTGGAGCACGGGACCCCAGAGACCAGAGACGTCTTTCTTGTGCGCGAAAAATTGCGTCGTCAATCGCTGCACGAGTGCAACGTGGTGCAAGTTGATATTTTCAGCAGATTTTTGACCAAACGAGCGCACAAAGGGGGGGAAACGTTCTTGCTCCACCAGACGCATAAGTTCACTGACTCCTATAGACCACCGAGCGGGGGAATTGTCGGTGCTTTGTCCATCTGCAGAGCGAGCAGCAATTTTGTGGTTCGCCACCATGTCTTTTGCAAGTGCTTTGAGGGTTTCAGGTGCAAACAAGGCGTCAGGAAGAGCAGAAACGGGATTCGTCGATTGTGCGTGGGCTTTCAAAAGGCGCGATAGCAACAAGCGGCTGAGGTTTTGAACTTGAGGCGCATCACTTCGGACACCGCGAAGGACAAGAAGCCACAGATCTTGGGGCAATGGTACGTCCGTTCTGATCCAAGGCAAGAAACACGCCAGAAACATAAGCTGATGGCGCCAATGAGATTGCATTTGTGCCTCGAGCGCCAAGAGGGGCTGGATACCAGCAAGCTCTTTCGCGTCACGAATATGGGTAATAACTTGGAGAAACAACTTGAGGACACGAGCTTGAGTTTTCATTTGATCTTCTGGGCTTTCCAACACATTCGCTTCGCTTGCGTGGCAAAGCGCAATGATGAGACGTTGCATGGTTTCCCAGTTTTTCCATATCGCATGCACTGAGCGGCCAATCTGGAGCACGTGGATCGCACCCGTGATGCGATCCTTGTCTTTGGACTCGAGGAGCAATTGAATGAGATGGGGTAGCTGGTGTCGAAGCCACGAGGTGTAGCGTTTCAAGACACTTGATAATGCCTTCTGCGCTGCTTGCCGAATTTTTGAGTCCTTGTGCAAAGACAGATTGAGCAAATCGTCCAGGCCTTGAGCGTACAGTTGGTACATTCCTTGGTGGGCGTACCACTGCGGGTTTTTTCGAACGGCAAAGCTCCACTGAAAGCTACGTTGGTTCAAGTGATCGGAGCACAACACTTGCACTCGATCTTGCATCATGCGTCGAGGCCACATAGGGATTGTATCTACCGTCTTGGGCTTCTTTCGTTGCAACGCTGCTGACGCCACATCTCGAGCACTGAGTTTACGCCATTTGGCATACATGGAATTTTTCGCGGCATGACTTGTCCCGCGAGGGTGCAAAACTGGGTGCAAAATTCGAATGACGTAGCGCAAGCATTTGTTTTGGAGCGGATCATCAGCAGCAAACCAATAAGCTTGAACATCGTGCATCGTCTGCGCGATAAGCGGGCGAAGACTCAAAATCCGGTCCAATACGGCAGTATTGCTTGCTAACGTAGCCTTCAGGTGCTCCACGGGCTGGGTCAACATTGGCGGCATGCGATCATTCGACGGCAATACGTTGTCAAGCAAAATATTTTTGGCACCACGTACAGCATGCAACAAACATCGAAGCACACTGCGCCACGCTGGCAACGGTGTTTGCGTGGCCAGTTGAGTCAATGTTGCACAACCTTCAACGACATAAGTTTGGAGTAAGTCCATGGCAAACACAAGCTCGACAGCCGACGGTTCATGCCATTCGATGCCGACATTGCCCCACGAACACGTCACGCCCACGAACTGCGACATAGTGTGCTGCATTCCTTCTTGCCATGCTTCGTTTGGCAGAGATCGCGAGTGGTCTGGCTGGTATGTTCCAGTGAGTCGAACCAAACAATGACGTAATATTTTGCAGCCCAACTTGACCACTTTGGCGTTCGAATGGGCGGTAGTGAGGGCCAGAATTTTTTTCAATTGGTCTTGGAGGGGATGCAAAAATGTCCCTGAGGTGCGTTGGATAACCCCATCAATGAGACGCAACTGCCACATTAGCTCTTGTTCACTGAGGCTCTTCGAGGTCAAAACTGAGGCAACAGCCGGCAAGAGAATCTTTTGAATTGCTAGTTCTGGAGACGGTCCAGTAACTGCGCGAACAAGACCCGCGACAGCTTTCCCGGCATTGAGCAAGAATGTGGATTGCAAAAAGTCAACCACGCGCTGCAACGCTACTTTGTACAACGGAGGGGAAAGTTGCACGAAGAGCTGATTGAGAACCATTTGCATGTGCGACCCGATTTGAAACGTGTCGTCTGACTTCGTTCCTTTGGCCGTTTTGGGCTTATCTTGGTTTCGAAGAAGGGCAAATAGTCGGTCGAGAAGAACCAACACCCAGCTTTCCAATGCCGCGCCCAAACGCCAGAGAACTTCGTCGACATTGTCTGGGAGCGTTCGAGGTGAGAAAAGTTGAGCATTCAAATCTTGGATGTAGCGTGTCGTCAACGCGCTTCGAGGAGCTCGAGGTCGAATCGTATCGTCAGCAACCGGCAAATACAGCAGCCACGTGCTGTACAACTGCAAAGTTCGGCTGGTTTTTCCATCGTCGTTTGGGTCAATCCCAGGAAGCGTCAATTGCATGATTGCCGGCAAATGTTCAATCCACGACAAATCGCCACGAAGCAGAGCTGGCCCACAAATCGTGAGGGCGGAAATGGCACTGGGGGCTTGGTGAGTTTGGCTCAATGCCGACGGATCGAGCCCACGCATGATTTTCATCACAATTGAAGACGTCATTGTATGGTCCAAATTAATAACGTTGCGCAACGCAAAGCTGGCTTTGGATGAAACTGTATGGCTTTTGCTGTAAACACCCAAAAAGCTCAACTCAACAAGTTTTTCCAAAATACTTGTGTGGGGAATCAATTCTCGGCCAAGGGCCTTGTCATTTCCCAAACGGATCGACAAAAATGCCGAGACGTAATAGACAAAATCCGAAATGGCATTCGCTGAATTTCCAGCACTCGATGGATGATAAAATGGCGTCAAGAGGTCCAACAATTGATGCAGCAAACCATGTGTACGTAACGTGGGCTCCAACAATTCCGCAGACAACTTCGATGCGTAATACAAAGCTGACTTGTCGCCATGCCAGCCACTCAAAATCGTGGGAAAATTTGCTTGTGCGGGGGTAGACCCCAAGTCAGATGGCAATTGAAAGGCTTGTTGGATTTTCCAGAACAGAAAGGGAAGATGAGGCGCCCACTCGTCGATTTGGAATGTTTGACTTCTTTGCTGATATTTTGCCACGCGTGCAAACAATCGCAACCAGTGGAAATCCCATTCGCTCGAAGTGTTCAACGAACCCGAAATCCGAATCCATTCGGCCAAATGGCCCGAGGCATCATGGTGGGCTGGCCAGAGCAACGATAATTGCGCGACTGCCTTCAAACACACCTCTTCGTTCATTCGCGAAAAGTCAGGAGCCAATCTTGCCCACAGCGTCGGAGTCCCCACAATGTAATTTGGGCGGGCCTTGGCCAAGAATTTCATGAGGGCAAGGCTGAATTGGGAAACCTTGTCATCGGAATCGTGGTGAATAGGTAAGGGGCTGGAATAAAATTTGGCTTCCCACAAGTCCAACGGAGCCTTCCAATCGATCGTGGCTTGGTTTGAATGGTCACGATTGGCTTTGCGATTCTTCTTGAGCAGGAGGATAACTGAATTGATGGCCTTGATTTGAACTTCCAGGGTGGGTCGGATTTGAAATGCATAATTCACCAACTCGTGACACAAATCTACGGACAAGGACTGCGGAAGCGTGTACTTGAGCTTGAAGAAGATTTCAACGGTGCGGAAATGGTGCGTTGTGACTCGTTCGAATTGCCGATCACGGAGAAGTGCATGGAAGGCCTAGAAAAGACGTGAGGAGAGTTCACAAGCAGGGGGTACAGTACTTGAATGTCTTCGAGCATGAATTGCTCTTCCGCATCCACTTTGCTGCGCATGTGCGCGGGTAACAAAGACGAATACACGTGCATGTCCCTTCTTCGATCAAAATTGAAAATGGGGATTCCAGATCCCTCGAATTCAATGCAATAAAGAAGATGTTTCTACCAACTTTCTTTTTTCCAAAACATGGTTTATATACCCCTTTTTGTCATTAATATTCCAGAATGTATGTGAAAACGTTTCCAACGGACATGTTGACGTGGTTTGAAACAGCGTCATCACCACATGATATCATTGGATTTTCTATTTAAAGTTTCTTTTAATGAATGTAGGTAGATCTGCCTGCCTCACCTCACACGTGTTGAATATAAACGATTATAACATCGTCGATTGTGTGGCTTGTTCCTCCAAAGGACATTTCAGTAAACGCCGCGCTGTAGGTGATGGAATAAATTTTCACAGGAATTGTTTTATCTGAAAGCACAATAAAACAAACAGGATAGTATCGGACAATCGTTTATCCTCTCGGTTAAAATAAATAATCAAATATCAAACGTTTATAAATATTATTTCGCACATGTATTAAATGTTATAGTACCATACTATTTAATATTTCGAACATGCGTCATTTTTGAATAGTGTTAAGTTTTTATCCGGCTTTCCCAAGATTCAACACAGCATGGTTGAGGCGACCATTTTCGATCCATGACATTTCTCCACAAGCTCAAGGCGACACTCCAGAGCAAGCCCGCCAAGCTCATCTCGTCACCAAAAGTAAGAAGTTCATCGAAAGAGACATTAAATATCGTGTATATAGCGCGCGAGCGTCGCGGCGATCTTTCGTCATTCCCCGGTGATTGGCCAGGAAGGTATTCAAAACAGTGTGCGGTCTGCAACGACTTGAGTGACGCCTGTGGGTAGACAAAGTCCAATTGCTCTTCATTCGGCGAAAAGTCAATCCAAAGGACACTTGGAGCGGGCACATGGCGTTTCCTGGCGGTCGCACGAAAGCCGGCGAGGACGACTTGCTTGCTGCGATCCGTGAAACGCAGGAAGAAATCGGCATCACGCTGCGCGAGAACGACGTCTTGGGACGCATGGACGACAGACCCGTGTACTATGGCAAGACAGTCGCGACTCCATTCGGTATACCGTCGGCGTGGAGAAGTTCTCATTTGACGCACCGCAGTGTTCTACCTCGACAACACAATCCCCTTTGAGCCTGTGTTGCAGGAAACTGAAGTCGCCAACGTTATCTGGGTCGACCTCGATTCGATCCAAAATGCCGCCATCCAACACTTGGAAATCCCGACGCGGTATATCTTTCCAAGCAAGGCGAGCGAGTATTCGGCGCTTGATGTACGCATGCCTGGTCTCGTTGTGTTTGACGACTCTGCAGGCCAACTTGACACCGCTGCAAGACAAACACGTGCGATTTCCATGCATTTACCTCGATCGCCCAGAAGACCATCCCGATGATGATGACACGGCGCCGCGAAAAGTACATGACTTTGTCCTCTGGGGGCTCACGTACAACATGGTGTCGGAGATCATGGTTGCAGGCGGGGCGGAGCGATTGCCGTCCATGTCGGGTGTTGTCCGGGAGCTTCGGGAAGCGTACTTCAAGTACAAGATGGAGGAAGAGTCTCGCAGCAACATGTAGAACGAAACCTGTCAACCATGATTCCGTCGCACGACGAATGGAATATATTTTTTGTACTGTATTGGAGTTCTGTCGGCCCTTGAAGAACGCATGCCACGATTTGGCGGGAGTTCTGAGAGAGAAGCAGGCTACTTCCTCACCCCACCAAATGAGGCGCGAATATGCAAAAGAAGGTGCGCTTTGCATGGGCCTCATCCATTGGACCAAGCGCACATGCACACGGAAGCATGACGAAGCATTGCCGCCGCCTGTCGGGCGACTTGGCAACTTGAATCGAGTAAATTAAACCGGATAATGGACCGTGCCTTGCCTGCACTTACGTTTTGTATGGGTTTATCCGGAACTTCTCCCCCCAAAAGAAACGTGGTGCGATCTTTCTTCGCATTCTCGCTACAGTATATATCGTGTTCGTCCACCGCCGCCGAAGCATGGAGATCGACGATGACATCTTGGAGATCTGGACCGAAAACGACCTCGTCAAGACTACCATGTCCTCCACGACAATGAGCGCGTCGAGCTGGCAGCAAGGTGCACAGCATGACGACACTGTACCGGAGCTTCGTGCGGCGTATCTGCAGGAATGGGACCACATGCAAGCCCAGTTGCAGTCGTTGGGACAAAGTTTGGGACTTAGGCGAAGCGAGCTCCACATCGAAGAGCTGTACCTCGAGAAGGTGTCAAGCACACCGGCGACATGCGGCGAGCATGCGGCCACTGTCGCGGCGCTTCAGGCCGATTTGATCCGCAAGAAAGGCATCTACAAGGTGAGCCGGTCCAACGTGCATGATTATTCATCTTGATGCAGGGCGACAAAATCAAACACAGCCAGCTCCACCGAGTCGTGGCCGCACAAACACGTACGTCGTATATTTTCCTCCAACGGTGGTCTCATGCATGGCGCAGAGTCCATTTTCGCGGGTCTACCATGCCTCAACGGGCTGTTGCAGTTGCGGCGGATATTGGGCCGCGGCGCCATGTCGGAAGTCTGGCAAGCATATTGCACATTGTCGAAATCGCTCGTGGCAGTCAAGATCTGCCCCAACACGTCGGTGGCCGAGCGAGAATACATGAACCACCAGGTGCGGCTTGCCCTTGTTCTCGACATTCATGTGTGAATTTGCCAGATGATCACTGACCGCATGCCGCGGTACGCTGTACCCGTTCGCTCGCTCGCCACGACGTCGTACCAGCAGACATCCTTTGCACTCATGGCTATGGATTGCCTCGCGTGCGACCTCTCGGATTTTCTCGAGGTACAGAAGAATGATTGACCTCGTATGACACGCTCGTGCAGACGAATGGACTGTGTTCCCCACCCCTTGCGCGACATATTCTGCAGCAACTCGCCATGGCCACAGTTCACATGCACCGTGTACGACGCTGCTTGTCGTGTGTCGGGCTCATCGCATCGAGTAGAATAACATGGCGCACTGCGACCTCAAACCTGGCAACGTCCTCGTCGTCGACACCGAGTCGGTGACCCTCCGACTGACAGACTTTCATCTCTCTCGACCCAAAACCGACGCCGTCGTCGTCGGTACCAACGCGTCGCCCAACTACGCACCGCCCGAGTGGTTTCTCTTCAACTCGACCCGCGAAAGCGAACTCGCCGGCACATCCTACGACAAGTTTGACATGTGGGGCCTGGGGGTGATTTACTACCAATGTCTCTTCAACCGCCACCCCATGGGCACCTTTACGTCCAAGGACGAGCTGCGGCAAAAGCTGCAGGCGTACCAAGGCGTCCTCGACTTTCCGACCCCTATCTCGGATGCAGACAAGGTATTGCCGAGACTCTGGCATAGTTTCATCTGTCCTTAGACCATCCTGACACGATGCCTCCAAGTGTGCTGGGACCAACGGCCCTCTGCCGACGAAGTGTTGCACATGGTCTCGCGGCCAGCTTGACAACGACCTTCTATCTAAAGAGCAAACACTGACATGTTCCCTCTTGTTCCCCTAAACGACATGGTTGGCGAACTCGTAGGCGAGTAGACACTTCTTTCAATGGATTCGGACATGTACACATTCAAGCCTTGTGTGGGTCTTTCTCCAAGTCGTCGGTTTGGACGGCCAAGGCATACCCGTGCGAGGACGATGTGGTCTTGAGGTACGAGTAGCACATGAGACCGAGCGTCGCGAGGCAGAGCCCCAAACCATTGACGGCGCTGAGTTGGTCATGGAAGATGAGCATCGCCATGAGGATCTGCATCACGTCTTTGAGATTGCCGGCGATGCCAAGCGAGAGCGCCGACGTCTTCTTCACGAGTTCTATCTCGACGTAGATGAGGGCAAAGGAGAGGACGCCGCCGCAGACGAGGAAGACGACGAGCTCAAGCCAGAGGGCCGAGGTTTGGACAAAGACGGACGAGGAGAGCGCGGCGCCTTCGACCGCCAGTGCAATCGGGAGGAGCGAGACGGCGCTAACGGGTGCAATGTGGTACACGACGGCGAGGGACCTACAAGCCAAAGTCAGTCGGCGACGACGTCGACAAATAGGACGACTTGTTCTGGGTCGCGGCGTCGCCCATGCGCTGCATGAGATATTGCGTCAAGACCCAGCGGAGAGTACCCAGGATGGACGCGCTGAGGACGAGGACAAAGCCAAAGAGAACAAAGTCGAGGGTGCCGTAGCTGGCGAGACCAATGCCCGTGCAAATGATGACAACGACTGCGAGGAGCGCGGGCGACGCTTGCTGCAAGCCCAAGCCGATGGAGAAGAGGAGGTTCCACATGTTTCCACCGGATTTGACAATCGTAAAGAACGAGACGGTGATGTACTGGAGTGACATGTTGGACATGACAATGTCAGCGCCGGTGCAGAGTCCGATCGGCACGCAGAGCCTGGATCTGGTCAAGGACCTCCATGGAGGTGGGCATCTCTCGTACCGCCAGTAATTATGCGCCGTGATGGGTGAGATGGACTCGGGGTGCGCCCAGTGCATGAAGCGCGAGAGCGTGGCCTTGATGGTCATGTGGATGCATCCCATGGAGAAGGTAAAGTGGAAGCCGCCGTGCCAGACCTTGACGAACCATTTGTTGAAGAGCGTCATGCTGATGCTCATGGCATACCACCCTAGGATATACATTGCAACGTCCAAGAGATGTACGACGCGCCGCGTGCTTGGGACGTGTTTGTACTTGGCTTTGAGCACCGTCTTGAGGAAGAGCATCGTGGTCGAGAGGAGGGAGAGGCCAACGCAGAGGTAGAAGAGCGGGACCGACGCATACGACGCTACCGCCGCCTTGCTGTGCATGGGCACGAGGCTGGTCAGGGTGTCTTGGTCGCCCACTATCGAGTCATTTCCAGGCATGTGTCAAGACGGCGCCGCGCGGTGGCCGAGCTGTAACGCAGCGTCGGCGTTTGTCGAAATATTCCGAATGTTCAACTTGTAGTGATTATGATTGGATAAAATACACTATTTAGAGAAACCCGCTCAAGATCGCATGCGTCAAAACTTGACGTTGAGGTTCCACACTTTGTGAATGTGCTGGCGCTGGAGCTTTGAGGACTCGTGGAGAGCATGCGAGACGAGCTTCTCCCGCTGATTGTCTGCGCCAAAGGCCGCTTCGCATGCGGAAGAACACAAATCATGGCCGTCGACGCGGTGCGCAGCGTGCGCAAACTGACACAGGATGGGCGGTTGTCAAGGAAGAGAAAGGCCGCACCGTGTGGAAGCATTGGTAGCAGACGCGCGACGCGAACGTGTCCGTCCCAACCTACATGGCATGAGTGTACGCGATCTCCGATGAAGTTAGAGCCACGTCAATGGGGCCATGGGCTGCAGCAGGGTTCTCGCAGGCATCGCGCCACATTTGTAGAGCTTCCACGAACGATCGATGGCTCGCTTCTTCGTCGAATGCGTCGCCTTCGTCTTCTGGCGCCCGCGTTCTTTCCTTGGGCGATTTGGTCTGGAGCTCATGCACGTGCTTGAGCACTTCCTGTTTTCGTCAGACAGACACAGAAAAAGTCCCTACCTTGCGCTGTTTCAAGCTCGTGACACCCATTCCCGTCAAGGCCTCCCCCGAAAACGTCACGAGGGATGCGCCTGCGTCAAGACTCAGACGAGTCTTCTCAACTACGGACCTGTCACGTTGGCGTCTCGAAAGTGTCGTTCATACGCGCCGAGGTCGACGTCATGCAGCCACGCGACAACGTCATCGGTCGTCCACTCGACTACAGCCTTCTCTGCCATCGCATCAACGTCCAATCCATGCATCGGGGCACGTACTGCGTCGCGCCACTGAGTTGTTTCGAAGGGCGGCAAGCATCGAGTCTTTTGACTATTGACTCGTCATGAAACGTTTCCCGCAAATGGCGTTTCGACTGACTGCGCCTCTTCAACTCGATCATCGACGATGCACCCGACAAACAACAACGACGCAGCTTTTCCAGGTATGCACTCTCCATGATGGCATATCTCGTCCAATCCTGACCTAGACAACGATGCCGTCGACGCTGCCTTTGCCCGCGCGTGTGCCGACGCCAACGAGGTAGTTGGTCATGGAACCACGCCTTCACGGTCAACGACGTAGCGATCGTTGCTCGAACTCGCGCGGCTCCAAGCCCAGCGCCACGACATCCGCGCCAACTTGGGCATCACACGCGCCATGATGGCACAGGTGCGACTAACGATATTTGCACATGACTGGACGCATGGGGATTGGTTTACATTAGTGGACCCAAGAACACCAAGCGATGCTCGCGTCGGGCCAACTCGCGGATTCGAGTTCACCACGACGACACAACACCGACGACAACCAATAGTTGTGTCTAAATCAACGCCAAGACGTCCATGATGAGCGTCGCGGCGGCGGCGGCCTTGGGCTTGAGACGCGACAGCACGTGGACAAGGCCAACTTCGGCGGCGAGGGCGCGTGTGCTGGGGACCTCGCGCAAGAGGAGACCCAGCCCCGTGACGAGACGCTCGACAGCGAGCGCGTCGATCGCGGGCGCGGCGGCCGCGGCGTACACATCGAGCACTTCGGCACACCCGCCGACGAGCGTGAGCTGGAGGATCTCGTCGGCCGATGGCGCGCGGCAGAGGTTAAAAACCACGGCGGCGGCGACGGGCGCGGCCGAGTTGGGTGCCCCGTGCCACGTTGACCAGACAAAGGGGAGGAAGCGGAGCGCGTCGGCGTGGAGGCGGGGGCTCGTGGCGGGCGCGACGAGGCCATTCACGAGCACGCTCAAGAGGAGGATGCGGTGCGCCGACGGTGTGGCGGACGAGGGGCCATCATGGACGCCGTCAACGCGCGCGAGGAGCGCGGCAACGACGTCGACATCGGCGGTCGGGAGCAGGAGGCTGAGGGACGCTTCGACCGCCAAGACAACGCGGAGCAAGCACAAGGCGGGGAAGAGGGAGTCGGGGCGCTGTTGGAAATGGGATTGGATGGTAGTCCACCAAATCGACCTTTGTGCGAGTGAGACGAGGATGGGGATGACGAGACGAACCTGTCGGTGGGAAGCTGGAGGGCCGAGACATCTGGATTGTCAGTCGCGACAAAGGAAGCCAATCGAGAAAAGGCTGCCGCTTCGTCGGACGTAAAGGCCTTGCTCGCTTGGACGAGGCGAAGGATGCGGCCAAAATGCAAGTCGCTGCGGCTCGAGACGATGGGTTTCGTATAGCTGGCAAGGGATTTGGGGACATTGGCAACAGGACTACAGAGAAGGTTGACACGAGATCGCATGCAACATTTTGTACAGGGTGGAAATAGGCACCGCGGGAGGAGTTGGGGCGGAAAACGTGCTGCCGCTATGATCGTGGACGCTGCGCGCCATGCTCGCTTGCATGTTTTCGATCATGGGCCGGAACATGGCGCTACAATATTCGACATGAGGTTGAGATTGATGGAACGTCGTCGTACCCCATAGGCGTCGACAAGACTTCATTCGGGAGATCCAAAATGTGCTGCGGGATGCCCGTGCCAAGGAGGAACTGCGCGACTTCGTTGGAAAAGTTGTTGCAGTTGTGCGAGAGCAAGTTGTACGTGGCGGCCGTGAATCGCGGACTGACCTCTCGGAGGAACGCCGCGAATTCTTCCGCCGGGACTTCCGTAGACCCGAGGGTGAGCGTTTGGACGGGCTGGCCATACGTGCCAACCACGTAGGACGGATGGATCGCTTGGATGCCGCCGCCAAAGAAGTACTCTTGTCCGTAGACGAAGACACCAGTGTGCCAGACACCTTCGATTTGACGGCCCAAAAGGGACATGGACATTTGCCGCGCCATGCCGCGGGTCAAGTCATACACATGGAGCACTACGGGGAAGGACATGCGGACGTTCGGCCACGTTCGAGAAGGTGAACAATGCTGTGATGGATCAAAACATTAAATGTTAGAGGTCTAGCATCAGTGTATTAAGTATCACAGGAATACATTATCCGGCGGTGCCCCTGGCAGTTACACATTTTATCCGGACTCGCAACGTTTGCTGGAGAGTTTGAATTTGATCGTGATGTTGAGCTTGGCAGAAACCACGTCCCAGATTCTCACCAGCGACGGAGCCCCGTGTCTCAGTGGTGAACGAGCCTGCGGTCTTCGTGCCTGTGGTTTCGCCGCAGACTCCCTCATTCGACAATGGCCAGTGGATCGAACGCCCCGACCTTCCTCCAGAAACTCGTGTTGATCCTCAAACAAGAAGACAGTTCCATCGTCTCGTGGGGGGACGACGGCGCGTCGATCGAAATCCGAGACGTCGCTGCGTTCACTGCCATGTTGCCCAAGTACTTTGGCCACAGCAAGCTCGAGAGCTTCCAGCGCCAGCTCAACAACTATGGATTTCGAAAGTTGCCCAAACACAAGTCCATCTACTGCACGTATGCGCAACCAAAATTCCTCCGCCACGAGCCCAACAGCGTGTTTTGGGTCACGACGAATCGAAAGCGAAAGACCCGCGTGGGTCCGCCGCCATCGCGTAGCCCCAACCACATTCCACAGTCGCCCGTCGCCATCGCACCCTATCCGCCGTCGACCCCACCTCCCGCTGAGGACAAGAGCATGACGGAAGGTTGGATGCGCTTTTTGGAGCAAGCCGCGTACGACGGCGACGACCTAGGTCTGATGCACAGCGAACCGATCTTCTCCGCGGCGGTGAAGACGGAGGACGCGCCGTGGATGCGCTCGCTTTTCACAGACGACGATGCTCCGTGGGCGATACCCCTCGAAGACTTCCTTGTGTAGGCAACAGCTCCATAACTTATGCCAGGTATCACTCCTGTATTTGTGTGTTGGACTTGTCGCCGCCAAGGTGCAACCTGGGGGTGCTACGGCTTATTGGCGACTGCGTCAGCGGTGGCCGTGTGCGAGAAAGGCCAACTGAGGTCCGGTGGTAAGGTGTGAACGACAAAATGACACGCATATGTCACGTCAACATCACAGCTGACTGGCGTGGGGTCGACGCATCAATGGCTGCATCAAAAGGTCGATTTGCACAAGTTTGTATGGGAAGGTGTGGGTTTTCTGTGCGTGGCAATCCGTCTACAGCGTATTCATTTTCAGAGGTATATGACATCGGGGCGCGGGCGATCCGGTCTTTGCCTGAATTAATACGAGCCATAATAAAATTCCACCCGACCGCCGTTCTGATATTGGAATCTTGACTCTTGGGTGATCGTTCAACAAAAAATAGTGGTATAATAATATTACGTGGGGTCCGCGGGCGTTTGAAACCGAAAATGACACACCGACCTCACCTGAATGTAAGCCTTCTGATTGGCGCGAGAATGGGCGGTCCACCAATCCGTGGATATCTTGCGATCTTCTTGGCCAAGCTCCCTTGGGTGGTACGATTGCCCCTAGCAGGTCATCTTCCACCTCTTTAAACCGAGACACGCAGTCATCATTGAGCTTCCGCGACCATTCGTGTGGCTTGCGGCGCGGGGCGTCGATGGAGCGCCGACGATGTCCCTGGACGGACATCGATGGCGGATTGAGCAAACCAGAATGAGCCTCGAATTCACCAATCAGGGAGTCGTATGTAAAATAGCGCATGTCGATTGGCCAAAAGTCCTTGGGGCGCGCAAAATATATCAAATTTCGGAGGTTCTTGAAGTCAAGTCAGCGTTTCAGTATCCAAAAATCTTTCACTTCTCAACTCGACGTGTGAGGCGCAGCGAAAGACTTCCTTCGTCATGATGTTCCGTCGCCTTCAACACCTCAAGGTGAAGCAATCGGCGGCGCTCCAAACGCGCGACATGAGCCACATTCGCAAGCTCATGGCCGCGAACCGCGGTGAAATCGCCACGCGTATCATGCGCGCGGGGAATGAATTGGGCATTCGCACGGTCGGCATCTTTTCCGCCGAGGATCGCTTCACCCAACATCGCTACAAAGCCGACGAATCCTTTTTGGTCGGCAAGGGCAAGAGCCCTGTCGCTGCGTACCTTGACATCGATGGCATTGTCAAGGTTGCCAAGGAAAATCACGTCGATGCCGTGCATCCTGGGTATGGGTTCCTCTCGGAAAATGTCGAATTCGCCAAGAAATGCGCGGCGAACGGCATTACTTTCGTTGGCCCTACTCCTGAAAACCTTGCGACGTTTGGTGACAAGACTGCCGCCCGCGCCATGGCGATCAAGCACAACGTGCCGGTCGTGCCTGGTACTGAAGGCCCCGTCTCGACCTTGGCCGAAGCGCGCAAGTTCATCGATTCGGGTGTTGGGTACCCCGTGATCATCAAAGCCAGTATGGGCGGTGGTGGCAAGGGCATGCGTGTTGTCACGAGCGGAGAAGAATTGGAATCCAATTTCAAGCTCGCGAGCTCGGAAGCGTTGGCTGCCTTTGGTGACGGCACGGTCTTTATTGAACGCTACGTGTACAAGCCCCGTCACATTGAAGTGCAAATTTTGGGTGATGGCAAGGGCAAGGTTGTGCATTTGTATCATCGTGATTGCTCGGTCCAGCGTCGCCACCAAAAGGTGTTGGAAACGGCGCCCGCCGTCGGTTTGTCCAAGGAAGTCGAGAAGGCCATGATTGACGACGCTGTCCGCCTCACCGCCGCCGCCAATTACAAGAACGCGGGCACGGTTGAATTTTTGGTCGACCAACAAGGCCGCCACTATTTCATCGAAGTGAACCCGCGCATCCAAGTCGAACACACAATCACGGAAGAAATCACGGGCATCGATCTCGTGCAGAGCCAAATCCGCATCGCCAACGGCGAATCCTTTGAACAATTGGGCTTGATCCAAGACAAGATTGCGATCCGCGGCCACGCCATGCAGTGCCGCGTCACGACCGAAAACCCCTCGCTCAACTTCCAACCCGACTCGGGCGTGATTGAAGTCTTCCGCTCGCCCGGCGGCATGGGCATCCGTCTCGACGACGGCCCGGGTTTCGTCGGTGCGCACATCACGCCCCACTACGACTCGCTCTTGGTCAAGGTGACGGCGCGCGCCCTCCAGCGCGAAGACGCTGCCCACAAGCTCAAGCGCGCGTTGAGTGAATTCCGCGTCCGCGGCGTCACGACCAACAAGAGCTTCTTGCTCAATGTGCTCAACCACCCCGACTTTATCGATGGCGTGATCGACACGTCGTTCATTGCCGACAACCCGCACTTGGTCGCGCCGTCAACGTCGACCAACCGTGGCCAAAAGATGTTGCGCTACATTGGTAACACGATCGTGAACGGCCCCGAAAAGGCCCTTGGCGCGACCGGCCCCGCGCCGTCGGCCATGGACCCGATCATCCCCGTGCTCCCCACCCCCGCTGCCCGCCAAGGCAAGTCGCTCCGTCAAATTTACACGTCGGAAGGCCCGGCCGCGTTTGCCAAGGCCGTGCGCCAAAACAAGGGTTTGTTGCTCACCGACACGACGTGGCGCGACGCCCATCAATCGCTCCTCGCGACGCGCGTGCGCACTCGCGATTTGGAAGCGATTGCGCCCGCGACCGCCATTGCCCTCCAAAACGCCTACTCGATTGAAATGTGGGGCGGCGCGACGTTTGACGTGACGATGCGTTTCTTGCGCGAAGACCCGTGGGAGCGCTTGGCGAACTTGCGTGAATTGGTCCCGGACATTCCGTTCCAAATGTTGCTTCGCGGCGCCAACGCCGTCGGGTACACGAGCTACCCCGACAACGTCGTCTACAAGTTTTGTGAAAAGGCCCAACAGACCGGCATGGATGTGTTCCGCGTCTTCGATTCGCTCAACTACTTGGAAAACATGCGTTTGGGCATCGACGCCGTCGGGGCCTCGGGAGGTATCATCGAAGCCGTTGTGTGCTACACGGGCGACGTCTCGGACCCCGAGCGCGGTCCGTACAACTTGGATTACTACATGAAATTTACGCGCCAATTGGTCGACTTGGGAATCCACGTCTTGTGTATCAAGGACATGGCGGGCTTGCTCAAGCCCCAAGCCGCGCAAATCTTGGTCGGCGCGATCCGCAACGAGTTCCCCGACTTGCCGATCCACGTCCACACCCACGACACAGCCGGCACGGGCGTGAGCTCGATGTTGGAGTGCGCGTACGCGGGCGCGGACGCCGTCGATTGCGCGTCGGACGCCATGTCTGGCACGACGTCGCAGCCGTCGATGGGGGCGATCGTGGCTGCGTTGAAAAACACGGAGCTCGACACGCGCATCAACTCGGACCACATCAACGAGATCAACGACTACTGGGAAACCATGCGTGGCGTCTACGCGCCGTTCGAATCGGGCCAAAAGTCGGGCTCGGCCGATGTCTACCACCACGAAATGCCTGGTGGCCAATACACCAACTTGCTCTACCAATCCAACCAATTGGGCTTGGCTGGTCAATGGCCTGCGATCAAGAAGGCGTACGCGACGGCCAACCGCTTGTTGGGCGACATCATCAAGGTCACGCCGTCGTCCAAGGTCGTTGGCGACTTTGCGCAATTTTTGGTCCAAAACAAGTTGACGGAAGAAGAGGTGCTCGCCCAAGCCGAGACACTCAGCTTCCCCAAGTCGGTCATCGAATACTTCCAAGGGTACTTGGGCATTCCCCACCACGGGTTCCCCGATGCGTTGCGCTCCAAGGTGCTCAAGGGCCGCCTCCTCCCCAACGGCAAGTCCATGTTTGAAGGTCGCCCTGGTGCCGAATTGGAACCGTATGACTTCCAACAAGCCCACCGCCGCCTCGTCGAATCATACGGCTCGGACAACATTTCCGAGTTGGACGTCTTGTCGCATGCGATGTACCCTGACGTGTTCAAGAACTTTATGGAGTTCAAGGACAAGTACGGGTCGATGCACTTTTTGGACACGCGCACGTTCCTCACTGGCCTCGAAGTCGACAAGGAAATCGAACTCGAAATCGAACATGGTAAAACCGTCTTCATCCGCCTCATCGCGGTCGGCGGTGTCTCCAAGAAGGACGGCACGCGCGACGTCATCTTTGAATTGAACGGCCGCCAGCGCGTCATCAAGGTCTCGGACGACGCCGCCTCGGTCGGCAAGGTCGAGAAGCTCAAGGCCAACACGGCCATCGCGGGCTCGGTCGGCGCGCCCATGCCTGGTGTCATCGTCGAAGTCAAGGTCCAAAAGGGCCAGCAAGTCAAGGCCGGCGAACCGTTGTGTGTCTTGAGCGCCATGAAGATGGAAACTGCCGTGGCCGCGCCTGTGGCCGGCAAGGTCAAGGAAATCCACGTGATTGTGGGCGAAAGCATGAAGGCCGGCGAGCTCTTGGTTGAAATCGACGAGTCGGGCGACAAGGAATGAGGTTGTTGTGTGGGAATATGAACACAAGAGTAATAAAAAAAGTATGTTGTCTACAATAATGAATCGAACAAATTGCTCGGAAATGGTGCACGACTCGAATAAAAAAAGTCACGAGGCGTTCATACATGGGGGCTAGTCGCTGCCTGTTTCGTGCTTGCTGCCTCCTCTAATCGAAGGGAATGGTAATTATGTTACACGACTTAATAAAAGGAGGGAGTGCTGTGATGGTATTGTAGGTCTATATGGTAAAACTTGGTTTGTCTATTGGGGTAGTAGGTCTCTCGTCTTAGGCGTATTCGGCCTGGTTGAAGGCGTTGTTGACTGGGTCGGCGGGGTTAAAGTTGTCAAGCCACGCGCAGTTCATGTCAAAGTCAAAGTGATTGTCCGAGTCCTTGATATCTGGCAGCATGGGCAGAGGCGTGGGCGTAAACATGGGGCTGTGCATGTCCATGAGCTGGAAGCTAGGGCCGTCGCTTTGGATGTTGAGGTTCTCAATGTCGCCCATCAAGTGGGATGGCTTGAACTCCTTCTTCATGTCGAACTCGCTCGCGTTGCTGGACGGGTAGATGCGATGGTGCGTTGACGCGCCCGAGAGAGCCGACTGATGGTGCATGTGGTGGTAAGACGACTGGGACGGCGGCTGCGGCATGAATTCAGGCAGCGCGTTCATGTGCAGGAGCGCATGCTGCGGACGAAAGTGCATGTTGCTTCCGTTGAGCGGCATCTTGTCGGCCATCATGTTGTTGTGGTGTTGCCCGCCGCCGCCATGGTTTGGATTGGACGACTTGATCGACGGCAGCTTCTTCCGCGAGCTCTCGGGGCTGTTTTTCCGCTTGATCAAGTAGAGGCGGTCGGGGCGGCTCTGGCGGAATTCAGGGTGCGAGAACGTGCAAATGTTGGTCTGCGACTTGGTCCACTTGCGAAAGCCAAAGTAGTTGAGCTGGCGCTGGAAACTCGCGTACTTTGAGTGTTTGAAGTACTTGGGGAGGATGTATTGTGCCATGCGATCTGTGTCGAGTATTTGGATGGACGAACCGCCGTTCGCCCACGAGATGATCGAGCTGTCCTCCTTGTCGAGGATCTGGTAGAGGTAGCGGAGGAACTTGGGCACGCCCACCTTGCGCTTCTTCGTGCACGTAAGGTCGGAGCTGGGGCTGCTAGGCGTGACCATGTTCGTCGAAGGAAATCGAGAAGTGCATTGCCTCCTGCAGCTTTGTCCAGCGCGAGTCGCCCACGCCGTTGAAATGAACCAATCGGCGACGTGTGGCCGTTTCGTTTCGCCCACCGCGGGACCGTTTCGCATCCGACAGCAGCAGCGGCGGAGGAAGGTTTAATCTTCGAAAACCAACGGCGAGCGATTGGCGCCCCACCGGCTCACTGGCTGCGCGGCACCTGAAACGACGTGCAGCTGACGGCGCTGTCGTCCTCTTAAGACGTCCTTCTATCTTTCCGAGCGAAGGGGCACCAAGACGAGGCCTTCTCGGTCGAGGACGAGGAGGCGGCATCGATGCAGTCGAGATGCAATGGCAACATCCACCCATATGAAGCAGGGCCAGTACGACCTTTGAGAAACAGAAACGTTGGATACACCGATCAGCCCGTCGGTTGTGTATCATGGAGTATTAATAGCAGCTAGTACCGACTCGTATCACTTGCAGCTTGTATGAGTGAGACTCAAGTCAGCGGTTGCAGTCTTCAAGTGTATATATGTGCAAGCCATGACCAACCAGAGAACGAGGGCATACACGAGAGGAAGTTGCGCTTACACAAGACGCAATGGCAAGATTTCTTTGGTAGAAATAAAATTGTCGAAGAAAGGATATGGCATTGGAGCGATCTTCAATCGACCAAGGAGCTGCTTTCCCATAGGTCACTCACGCACTCTTGTGGAAGAGCAAGCCATCAAGTCGTCCAAAGAAGGATTTGTGGTGAAGCCCAACGAAACTTAGTGGCAAGTCAAAGCAATCTCCGATCAGAGTATTGGCCGTTTCATGTTGAAGTAGCAGTTTCATGGTTGAACCAATCATTGCTGACGGCAATTTATGCCATGGATTTGATTGGTGGGTTTCAAGGTGAAGATCGAACCAAGCTTGCAGATCCTCCAGCCACCCCAAGCATCATTCCACCATGCGATCGATCGCAAAGCTTGCGTGCATAACTCATTTTCATCCATGTTGGATGAGCAAGTTAAGTTAAAATCATGCCAGGTCTGAACTGAAGGTTGTCTGTTCAGTGTGCCATAGGCGTCCCTTCAGCTGGACGAACGAACATACGACTTTCTCTCCCATCAGCGCAATCGAATCCTTCTCGATTGTGTCCAAAAGAGTCATCCCAGCCATAAACAAATCCCGACTCTGTCCGCCAACATCATGTCGATGACGCTAGAACCAGCATGAATTCTCCCACAGATATAGGTAAATCTTTCTACTCCAACGCCAAGTCCGCGGTCGTGGTTGCGGCACCATCAATCGGCACGGCAGCAGACATGCGCACGCGGTACCGCTTCTTCACAGCCTCCTTCACTTCGTCTTCGTCCTCGTCGTCAAAGTCGATAAATAAGAGGGGAAACATCCCAACGAGGCAGCCAAAGGAGATCCCGATCGCCTGCGACAAGTAACTCACCGCGCGCACGTGCGGCATGCGCGCCTGCGTCGACGAAAGCTGCGGGTCCTGGATGCCCATTTTGCGCGCAAACGACTCGATGACGCCGCCGAGACTGAGCCCCATGACGTCGGCGACGCAGTTGCCGAGCCCCGCGGCGGCGACAATCGAGATGGGGAGCATGAGGCGGAGGTTCGTCTCAAGAAAGTCCCCCGCCGTGAGCATGATCAAGTTGTCCACGACACCAAACCCGATGAACGGAATGCCGGACGCCAACATGACGAGTCGCAGCTGATGCGCCGTCGGCGGGTCCATGGAGCTGTGACCGATCGAGTTGGACAGCGTCTTGGGCAGGAACTGGGACGCAATGTACGACTGAAATTCCACCGCAGTCAACTTTCCGTCCTTGTTGACGTCGGCGTCGGCGAAATGCTTTTCGAGATTGAAATCCTTCTTGTGGTTTGCAAGCACGCGCGCGATCGCCGCTTCCTTATCCAGCAGCGACAGCGCTTCGAAATCGTTCACGACCTTCGTCACATTGTCCTTCTTCTGTTGTTGTAGGGCCCGCGATGCCTTGCGGATGCGGTGGCCCTGCCGGACCTTCCCGAAGTAGGCCTTGATGACGCGCATCGAGAAGACGGATGCCAAGAATTGTGTGGGGTGTATGCTCAGGAGGCGAAACGGCAACGTCCAAGCACACATACAAACATCCATATAAGGAGGATGAATGCATTATTTTGAAATTTGACTATTAGACTGGGGGCCACTATTGGACTCTTGAAATTTTAATAATTTGGTATCTCACGATCGAAATCTCCGATTGAAAAGTCGCGGTGAAGATGAGCGTGCATGAAGCGCGAGACATTGTCTCATGCATGAGGGAGTGCAGGACACTGGCACCGCATGTGGGTTGCGTCGTCCCAGAGTTTCAACTTTGTCCACATTCTTGGTGACGGGCACCAAATTGGCATCGCACGAATGTGTTCCAGGGTGAAACAAAACGCGAGCCAAAGTTTGACATTGACGAATCAAAACAACGTCGCTCATCATCTTTTGACGGGGCTCAATTGGTTGTCTTGACGACGTTTGATCCGCCAGCAAAGCAATCTCAAAGATGTTGACAAGGATCCTTTGCTGATCTGCAGCGACCTTCTTCATGCGTGGCGAGAACGAGCTTGTCACACTGTCTTCTGGACTGGGTAGATGGTACTATTCCCCTCGTTGGCGTAACATGCCGCTGCCTCATCTTCGTCGCCATTCCAGGTTGCAAAAATGAAAGCGCCAAACGACGGTGTTGTGCTCGTCCAAGCCCGGATTTCTTCGAAAGGCATGATTTCAAATGGTCCAATCAAAATGTCTTATATGTTCCATTTAATTTCTATTTTAGCCAATGAAATTTAAACCCCCTCCCAAGCCGTACAAAACCATCTCCGCATCCCACACCAACAAATCCAAGTCCGGGCGCTGCACACCACCCCGACGCAACCATGGTACGTCCACCGCCCCACGTACCACCGCGGCCGTGACTCATGCTTCCCATATAGGTGATGAATAAGAGCAGCAAAATGCTCAATTACATCAACTACCGCATGAAGGTCACACTGGCCGACGGACGCACGTTGGTCGGCACCTTCATGGCCTTCGACAAACACATGAACTTGGTGCTCGGCGACTGCGAGGAGTTCCGTACGTTGAAGAACAAGCTGAAGGGCGCTGCGGCATCGGTGAAAGAAGAACGCATCCAAAAGCGTATGCTCGGTCTCGTCTTGCTCCGTGGTGAAAACGTCGTGTCCCTCACGGTTGAATCGCCGCCCCCTGCCCATGAGACGGAAGGTTTCGGCAACATGGGTCCTGGTTTTGGACGTGCTGCTGGCCGAGGCTTGCCTGCTGCGCCGTTAGGAGTTCCCATGGGTTTGGCGGCGCCGATGCGCGGCGTCGGTGGCCCCGCGCACGGCATGATGCAACCTGGTCAAGGTATGTTGCAGTCTCACTCGTGGTGGTTACGGGGTGACGACGTCGACGGTGGTGCCGACGACCATGGAGTTCCGCGTGATTGCAACGAACAGATATCTGACAAGTTTACTTGGTTGATGCTCGATTTTACTACCGAAAAACTTACTACCATTGATCTTAGTATGATGGACTCCGTTGTCAGCTCAACTACCGACCGTCGTCGTCCTCCTCACCCCCGACCACCAGTCTTCATGGCTGGTTTCCTCACGTTTCATTTGTCTAGTCGCTGCCCAAGCCCCTGCACAATCCTACGGACGCGGCATGCCCCCGCGCGGCCCGCCGCCGGGTATGCTTCCCCCGCGTGGTCCTCCTCCGGGTATGCTTCCTCCCGGCATGCTTCCCCCGGGCATGATGCCTCCCGGTGTGATGCCGCCTGGCATGCTCCCTCCCGGCATGCGCCCGCCCCCGGGCATGATGCCTCCTCCTGGCCCGCCAGGCATGATGCGTCCCCCGCCCCAATAAACATGATCCCCGCTTGAGTCAAAATTTAACCAACAAACGATTGTCTTGTTGTCTGATAAAATGGAGCCTTTGGTCCAAGAGATTGCATTAAACGAGCGGCGTCTTCTCGTCGACGACGCCATCCTCGACGGTCTTGGCGGCGGGCTTCTTGAGGAAGTTGTCGGTGATCCAGAATTGAAGCATGTTCATCAAACACGGACACGCGACCATGACGAAGAGGAGCTCGACCTTGGGGTAGTCGGAGAGGGGTTCAAACAACCAGTTGCCAAATTCATTGAGGGTCGTTTCCGCCGCGTAGATGAAGCGAGCGATGATGAGTTTGGCGGTCAAGACAATGACGATCCATTGAAGGAGCTGGGCAAGCCACACGACCGTGCGGATGGGGTTGCCATAGTACCCCGGCACTTGAAGCCACGTCCAGTTGAAGTAGTTCTAGGACGAGGGTGGAGTAAGGTTAAGCAGAGATATCTTGAGGATGGGGACGTACAGCGGCCAACATGGACAAGCGAAGGAGAGCCCAGTTCAGGGCAACACCCAAGCTCGTGTCGAGGGTAAAGTTGATAAAGTAGAACGCGCACTGGGAGAATAATGAGGGACAAGGATAGAGGTTGATGTACCTCGTCCGTGGCGTCGGCGTTCTTGGCCATCTTCACCAACATAATCGCGATGAACAAATTGGCAGCATGAGCAACACCGGCTCCGATCGCTTGCTTGGAGGCATCGTACGCCCACACCTACATGCGCGAAGCCACGAGTGAGATTTGGACAGCAGGACGTCGAACGTACTTGGAAGGGGCGTTGCGGCTTTTCCAAGTTGCGCTTGAGGATGAGGACGGAGAGGCCGACAATGCCGAGGGCAATTTGGACGAGAGTCTCGAAGGTGCCGCTCAGAAGCGTGCAGTTGTTGGCCGTGTGGATCGCTGTCGCGTTGGAAGACATGAAGAAGGGAAGTCAAGGGTCGAAGAAGAGGAGGTAGGAGACGGCGGCGACACGAGCGATTGGTCCATTTGAAAATCAACGACGGCATATTATATTATCCTAGCGTTTGTATGGTCCATCATTGAAAAGAAAAAAAGACACGGTGATATGCCCTATCCCTCATTGTGTCACAAGAAGCGACGGACAAAACTCATTTAAGGGAATTCGGACGAAAGGTGAAATGTGGGTGAGAGAGGCGCTTGTGCACGCCAAACCAAGAGAAAGCAGCCTTCTCTGTGCATAGAAGGGAAAGCTAGAGCTAGGTCAGCCATAGTTGAATGTGTACCACCAAGCGGCAATATTTGGTTCGAGAGAACTCAACGTACAGAAAGTGCAGAGATAGATTGCGTCAAGTGTCAATCGAATCTGGCATCGAGTCCTTGGTATTTCATTGGGTGCATTTTAGCCAATGAAAAATCTAAAATATGGAAGTGTGCTCTCATTGGTTTTATTCCAGGTCAAGGGAACTGACGATGTACACTACATCTCCCTATCTTAATACAGTTGCTTGTTCAACTTCAACACTGCAAAATTGACGAGTTATTCTTTCTTGTTCATGCTTCGTGGACGAGAGCGGCGGCGCAGCGGCGGCGCGCCGTCTGCATGGACGGCAGCTCCGTCCACATGCTCGAGAGTGTATCAAACACATAGAACGCCTTCGACCATACGCCGTTGGCGATGCCACCATTCACGTACACATCGTTGCCGCAAGCCTTCGCGTCAAAACAAAACCATCCGGGGAGCGGGAGATCCGCGACGACTGTGTAGGTATCCTTGGAAGGGTCGTATCGAAGCACCGACTTGCCGTGGAGGAAGACAAAGATGAACGCGCCAACCGAAACGGCGCTACACGGACCGGCCGTCGGCAACGCGGCCTTGCGCGTCCATGCGTCGGTTGCAGGGTCGTAGCATTCCACGGCATCGCTGTACCACTTCTTCTCTGTGTGTTCGTGGTCGTCGGAGTTGCCGCCAAAGACATACAACTTGCCGTCGAACGCCGTCGCACCGAGGAGCCGCCGCGGCACGTCCATGGGGGTGCAGGTTGTCCACGAGTCCGCGGTGACGTCGTATTTTTCCAAGACCGGTGAGCATTTCGATCCGTTGACCCAGCCGCCGACGCAGTAGATGCTCTTGGTGGTTTCCATGTACACGACGGCGAGCGCATGGCGGTAGGTCGTCATGGGCGCGATGGCAGTCCACTTGCCCTTGCCGTCGAGCTTCTCGCATGTTGCGAGGTTCGAACGGAAGCCGCCACCGCCGAGAATGTAGAGCTCGTTGCCGACGCCGACGGCGCCGTGGCTGCCGCGGTTCTCAATCATCGTCGGCGCGACCTCCCAGCACTTGCGCTCGAGAGAGAATCGTTCCACCGATCCCAACGTACGGCCACGGAGACGGCCGCCTGTGACGTAGTAGTACAGTTTGGAGACGTCGGCAGGGGCCTTCACGAGCGACTTGTTGACTTTGAGGAAGTCTTGGTTCGCCGCACAGTCCTTGAGATGGCGAAACAACTTGTTCCGCGATGAGAACGAGTCGTCTCCGCACACATCACACACGAGCTTCTTGTCTGTGGATGTCGGGGCGGCAGGCGGCGCGGCAGCGGCAGGGGGCTCGGTCTCGTCCACCTTGCGGATCTTCTTGGGCGGCATGTCGGGTCAAATATTTGGTTGGTGTCTTGGCGGGGTCCAATACCCTGTCAATTGATACATTTTCAATCGTATATCGCATTACAGAGGTTATCCTCTGATCTCCAAATCACATTCATTACATTACCAAGTGTCTCGAAACGAGGTACATTTTGTTCGCTTCTACTTTTTCAAAAATGGAAACGGCGTGGCAAGTGAAGGCACGTCGAGGTGACGCAAGCGCGCGGTGCCAAGAAGTCGTTCCGGCAGTTCTTCGGCGGTTGCGCCCTCCAAGACGAACCCAAGATCCAAGACGAGGTCAGGCGCATGTCCAAGGAGGAGACGGACGAGGCCTGAGGCAACCGTGCTGCTGCCAATGTCAAAGTCGACTTCGCAGAAATGGTCGCCTCGAAAGTATCGATGAGTCACCTACACACGTCCTGGATCTCTGTCGCGATGGAGAGGACAAACCTTGGTGCCCAAGATCGTCGGTGTGCTGCCCACGCCTTCGCGGACGACCCAATTCCCTTCCACGACCCGCGGAATCAGCTTCAGCCGCTTCGATCGGAACGACGGGTCTTCCCTACACCGCGTTCCATCAGTCCAACCGACAACGTCCACACACGTACCCGTCGAAAAAGTCTGCGCACAGTTCCGCCCATGCCGCGCGATCATGCAGAAAGTCGGCCTCTTCCGGCGTGAAGTAGAGCACAAGACTACACCGTGTGACGTCCTCTTCTTGTTGACCGACAGTACCTATAGCCCGGCGGGAGCAAAAAGTTGACGACAAAGTAGAACGCGTCTTCTGGAATGTTCGTGCGCCCGCCGCTCCCGAGCGACTTGAGTCCAATCGTGCCCATGCGGTTCGCGTCGTCGGCCTGGTACAATTCAACCCCCAAGAGGCGCAAGATCTGCCGCTCTACGCATGTCGTTCCTCCTGACAATGTGTCGACGTCGACGTACCCGACGGCTGCTTGGCCTTGTCTGCGAGATACGACGCGCCACGCACCATGAAATTGGTCGCGGCGGGTTCCGCCCAATACTAGTTTTCCATCATGAGCGAAGCCACACATGCTACGCATGATGTACCTTGGGCGAGAGCGCATGACGGCAGACGACGGCACCGCCCTCAAACGGCGGCAAGAGCGGCACGGTGTCTTCGGTCGACGGTTGACGCATGAGTGGCGGCATGCCCTTCTTGTCCTTGGGCCGAAAGACCGCCGCTGTCGCTGTCTTGGCAAACGCAACGCCATGGAACGACGAGCGAAGATCCACGAGCATGTCGAGGAGCGCGACGTGGTAGCTTTGGCTGTAGGCGAGGTGGCGCGCGGCGGCATTGTCCAGCCATCCCCGCGGGTTCATGTGCATGATGCACGTGACGAGGCAGGACGCGTCGTCGTCGTCGGCCACGGGCGGCGCCACGAGAAAGCCGCCGCCCATAACGTCCGCGCGGACGATGCGGTCCCGCCTACGCAAGATGAGACGAGGCGGCATGCGCGGCGCCGTACGGAGGACACGCGGGGTGGGTCGCCGAATGCAGCCAGACAATGTACGTGCCGTTGGCCTTGCGCTGCCAATGGCGAAGGAGACAGACGTCGCGTGCTTCGGCGACGAGTGGCCAAAGATGGACGGGCCGCAACGACCAGTGCAGCATGTCTGTGTGGGCATCGACCGTCTCGACGACACTGGTGCGCCGTACGACGCTGTTGGTTTTGTAGAACAGACTGTCCATCTACGTCATCATCCATCAATTCAGTTGAAGGGATGGTAGTGACGACGACGACGGCCGACCTGGTAGAGCATGTCAAAGACACGGGCGGCCGACGCAGGGATCGAGACAGATGCCTTCATGGCGCCGGTCGTCTTGGACACATGCACACGCAAGTTGGATGTCTGCGCGTACTGCGTCCACGTCTCGTGGAGACCACGGAGCCACCGCAGTTGCTTGACCATAGAGCGTGGTGCGGGGCCGATCGAGCTTGGGTGCTGCGGGCGGCGACGACGAAGCATGGCCGTCGCGGGTGTCGTCGCCGCGTCCAGGTCTGTTGCGGCGGCGGCGTCGGCCGCCTCGGCCTCTTCCTTTTCGTGCGCGAGGTACCACTGTACGTACTTGCGCCAATGGGCTTCGGCCTGCGCGATGCACTCGAGGAGGCAGTTGCGCCACCAGATGGCCGTCTCGAGCGACTCAGCCGCGAGCGCCAATGGCGCCGTCGACGTTTTCGTCCAGTACGAGCCGGCACTGGCCGTGAGCGCGGCGCTGGAAAAGGCCGCGGCGCCAACAGTGACCATGGGAATTCCGGCGATGCCGCCCGTGAGGACGACAGCCGTCGCGGCGGTCGCAGCCGTGGCCATGCCGACCGCCATCTTCTTCATCCGAGCCTTCTTGAGGTTGGACTTGGGGTCAAAGTTGAAAGTCGTCTCGGCCGTGCTGCTGGCGGGGGTGTCGGGGGCAGCGAGCATGCCATTGGACCCACCTTCGTCACCGCTTGCGTCGTCGGCAAGCTTGTGCGAGTAGTGACGGATACGAAACGTAAAGAGTTTCTTCGACTCCATCAGACTCGGCGACTCGCGCACTTCGTCCACGGTGCAGCCTGGCCCGAGAACATACCAGCCTAGAGAGATAAGGGATGAGGACAAAGAGAGCGCGCGCGATCGACCTCGGGGTTCACGGTCGCCCTTTTTGCGAAAGTAGCAGAGGATGTGCGTCCCATTCGGAGACGAGCGGATCATAAAGTAGCGCTCGCGCCATAGGTTCACATGCTGTCCCTTCTTTCGCAGCCAGCCTTCGATGCGGATCTCGCCCATCGCTGCGACTTCCTTGGCGACTTCCGGCGGCGACCCCGACGTGTAGTTGAGTTCAAACTCAAGACGCATCTCTTCGAGCAGATGGAGAAACTTCGGCTTCATCCACTCGCGGAGGGCCAACTCGATCTCGATGTCGTCTTTGGCGGCTTTTTTCATCTCGGCTTCCTTTTTCCGCGCTTCCGCGACCAACGCGTCGCAGTAGACGGCGATCCGCTGGATCATCTTGTCGCTCACGCGCTGGTGGTTGATGACCTTGCAGAGCTTCGTGAGGGAGGCATGCAACGTGTGCCGCCCGCTGTCGTTGCTTGCATACCGCGCCATGAAGTAGTCGCTGCAGATCTTGTCGAAGAGCATCATGATGTTCTCGGGATTCGTCGTCGTGTTGACCGCCGTCATGGTGCTCCGACGCGCGCGAGACCGAGGGGAGACATCGCTGTCGCTAGATATGGGGGCAGTGGGAGACCGCGCCCTCGCATCGGCGGGTTTCTCGATGCGGCCAGCGCTGCGGACCCGCGGCAGCGGCGTTTTCGAGGCCATCGCGCGATGAGGTGTCGCGTCGACTGCAAGTTGCAAGAGTGAGCTTTTGACTTCGATTTTCATCCAATTGAATGGCAAGATGTGTTTCAATTTCAAATTGAAGCGTTTTTATTGGTTAATATTCGGTGCCGCACGTGGTCTGACGTATCTTTCAGATTCGACCGGCGATGGGAACGAGGACCTGCATGGACCTTCTACCCAAGCTTGCCATCGCGCGCCATGACACTGGAGATAATGTCGTCGATGTTGGTGTCCCAGTTCTCCGACGAAAACGACCGCCGCTTCGATGTGGCCACGGACGCAATTGTCTCCTCGGGCTCGTCGTCGACAAATTCGTCGGTCGCGTTCTTGTTGGCCATGTCCCGCAGTCTGCCCAGTATGTTGCACGGAAGGTTGGCAACCGAGGCCTTGCGTCCTGGGCGCACGGCACTTTCATTCGTATCCACGGACGCCGCCGGTGCCGCGACGTCGTCGGCCGTCGAGATGACGTGGTCGCGCAGCGTCGACAAGTGCTCGAGCGTCTTTTGGGGCTGGAACTTCAAGCTCGGGCGGCGGCCTGGGTTGTCTTTGAGTTTGGCATTTCCAAAGTACGTCTTGAGGATCAGATGTTGCTGGTGGCTGATCATCGCGGCCGTGAATTCCTTGCAGTCGATCACGTTGTCGGCGCCAGCGACGCGGTTGTACATGGCGAGCGTGTCTCGCTGGGTCATCTCGGGGTCCAATTTCTGCACGACCCCTACGCCGCCGCCGCGTCAGCCTACCCTCGTCGCATGCGCCATCTCTCCCGACCGCTAAATTCGTGAAACTCGAGCACGCCGTTCTTGTCGCGGTCCATGCTGTGAAAGAGCTTTTGCATGAACGCGACCTGCGTGTCATACATGGAGAACCAATGGAGCATAACTTGTTCGAGGAACTGATCGATGTCAATCGACTCGTTGAGCGCGAGCGCCTGCACAAGCTGGATCACCTCGCTTTCCTCCTGGCTCTCGGTCGTCGAGTCAAAAGCAAAGCAGATCTGCACGACATGGATTGCTTCCTGGACAGCGATGCGCGTGCTGCGGGGGCTGTGCGGGACGCCGTCGCCGAACCGTGCCTTGAGCAGCTTGGCCACGGCGAGCGCGTGCTCGTATTGGGTTGTGTAATGGCCAACTGCATCCAATCAGACAACAACGAACACACGAACACACGACGAACAAACAATCACGCACCGTGGAAGAGGACCCCGACGACAAACATGAAAAAATCAATCGCTTCGGGCGACGGACCCATGGGTTGTGTCGCACACACGGTCGCGTTTGACCCGACGAGCATCCCAAAGAGCCTGACGCGCGCGTTCGTCTAGAAAGGATGACGTCAACACCATAGACGAGTCAGCGAGCGCGTCATCATCCGACCTCGCAATATTTGTGGATCGCCGTGTCGACGACAATCAATTGGCCGATTGCGAGCTCCTTGAGTCCGTAGTACAAGATGAAGAGGTCGTCGATGAGGTTGAGAAAACTCGCGCGTGGCTTGCCGTTGTTGTCGTCGTGGATGTCCTGCGTCATCTTGGCTTGGTAGAGACTCACAATCTGCCCCGTAACATCGTCGAGCGTCATGGCGCGCTTCTTGGAGAAAATTTTGCGAATTTTCTTGGCCGACAAGTTGGCGTCGGCAATGATGTCCGAGATGCCGTGGAACCCGTCGTCGTCGTCGTCGTCGTTGGACATGTACATATCGCCGCCGCCGCGCTTCTTCTTGCGCTTGAGATCGCCGCCGCCGCCGCCCAGGTCTGCCTGGATACTCTGGTCGGCCGTATCAACGGGCTTGGGGATCCGCTTGAGTGCGTCATGATACTTGGCCATCCATTCCTTGCACTCTTCCTCGAGGAGCTTGATCTTGTCGGCTTCAAACTGGAGCTCGACTTCGTGGTTCTCCTTCATTTGCTGCATTTCCGTTTTCAGGAGCAGCATCTTCTCGAACGTTGCGCGTTCGGCCTGGTCTTCGGGGTTTTGAGCCGTCGACGCTGAAGTTGTCTGCGACAAATGGGTGAGTCGAGGGACGGTCGTGACGCAAACGGGTACCACAGGCAACGGTTTGTTCATTTCTTTGAGCGTCGCGCCAAACCCTGTGACGAGGCGCTGCAATTTGGCCACGTTGGGATTGGGCGCCTTTTTGCTACGTAAACATGAGGTTGACGTCGGCGTGATCAATTATTACGCTGACGGTGCCGTCGCGCCAAAGTCCCGCATGAGCTGATGCGCCAGCTTTTCGACCTCGTCGTGGTCCATGACATTCACAATGTCGTACATCGTGTCGCTCGAGAGTCGCGGCTCGGCCGTTTGGATCAGACCCACGAGTATCTATCGGAGGAGCGTCGAAATGATATATATGCTGTGATTGCGTACGTTGCGGCGGTTGGGTTCGTCAAACGACTGAAACGACTTGTAGATCATGTCGACCTTGTCCATCGTGCCCATCCCTTGCAGCTGCATGACCAGTGACGGTCGGTGGCTCACGCGGCCTTGGAGCCGCCGCAATGCATCGCACTGCGACCGGACCAGCTGCAGTTCGTCTTCCAGCTCTTGCTTTTCGTTCTCGACGGTCGATAGCCCTAAACACCATCAACGGACGTTCAATTGTCTCGTCTCACGCTCGCGGGCCGTGTCGGCTTCGTCGCGATGCCGTTCGCTCATTTCAAAGTATGGGATGGCGCGGCCATACCATTCAAGCGCCGGCACGTCGCGGCCGTCGTCGTGGGCGAGTCGGTCGTAATCCGTATAGATGGCACAGCCGAGGTTTCTAGTCGTGAGTCAACAGAGGCAAACTCTGGCTACCCACTGGCAGATGGTGTCGAGTACGTTTTGGTATCGACCAAAGAGACTCGTGGCTTGTCGGAGGCAGTGAAAGGCCACGGCCGTGCGAAGGCGGTTTGGCACGTCTTTGCCCGTCGTAAGGACGGCTGTCTCTTGGAACTTGAGTTCACAAAAGAGAAAGTAGGACGTAAAGTGATGCGATTCGCGGTCGAGGCTCTGGAGCCAGTCGTGAACCTGCGCCAAGTCGCCTGGTTTCACATGGGGATGGAGTTCGTGGGCGAGGTGGTCGACGACGGCGGCGGGGGCGACGGGGAGGGGGGAGACAGGGCGGGTCGCGGCGAGCCACGAAGACGAAGAAGAGGCAGCAGTCCTCGGAGGATCGTCTGAATTGTTGGACGACCGCCGCGGCGTCGATGGCGGCGGGCTGCGACAGAGTTAGTCGAGCAAGATTTGGGTCCAACCGGCGCGGGGACGGGCGGGTGCACGAGGCCGAGCTGGGTTTCTGCATCGGCCGTCGATTCGACGCAAGCCGCGGGGTCGTGTTGTGGGTCATGCCGCTGAACGGGTAGTGATTGTATGACGTCTGCGGACGCGCGAGCGGCGCTTCCGACGTCGTTGTGTTGTCAGGGTCCCGCAGGTCACATACTTTGCTCACGGCGAGTTTGCCCGACGACTTGGGCCTACAACATGTCATGTGTGTGACGTCATCGTTGAGGGTCGTTGATGGAAGGACCTTCGCTGGCTGCGGCACACGACGCTCATCTGGAGCGTGGCCTATATTTAGGATGATGATGTCGATGTGGAGTGCAGGTGGCGGTTTTCGACTCTGTGGGTGCGCACATGCAAGAGAAAGTTGACGATGCAAGATAGATGATGGCACGGATCCGAGTATGTAGACGAGCACGGCGTGAACATGCAATAGCGGAGGAGTGTCAAATGTTGGAGGATGTGTGTGAATAGTGACATTGGCCCACCAAGATTCGTCACGAAATAGTGACATTGAAGTCTGGCTCGTCTTCGTATCCGACAAGAACCGGATACCTGAAAGATCACACCACACGAGAACATTGCAAAGACTGCGATGGACGAGCCCGCGTTGACACTGGAGCAGCTCCGCAGCAACCTCTTCCAGACGTTCCAGAAGGATGGCGCGGTCGATCGGATCCGCGTACGTCGTTCCATCACCCTCCCTGGCTGCCGGCATTGACGTCGCTTCGGTCCTTGGCGTGTAGGTCCATCTTCGCACGTCGTTCGTGCAGAAGCTCCAGCAGACTCATGCGGCCGCCGTCGTGGCACCCACCGCCGGAAGTGACGCGACGTCGATCGAGTGGACGCTTCTCGAGAAGATTGCCAACAGTTTGATCTGCCAATACTTGCAAGCGAAACAGCTGAAGCACACGCTGTCGGTCTTTGTGCCGGAGATTGGACCGCGTAACTGCGACGTGGGGGGAGACATGCTCATAAAGGTGCTGCGCGTGTCGTCTCCACCTACCGCCGCGTGGGGCATTCTCGACCTCCTCGAAGAAAGGGAACGCCGCGCGGCCGTCTCGAGCCACGACATCCAGACCCAGACGCTTGAAGACGACCACCGCTTCGTCTTGGGTAGACCCGTCAACTATGTCGACCCCTCATTTCGGACTAGAAAGTGAACTCAAGCGCATCGAGGACATATACTGGAACCAACATGCCGCGTCCAAAGAAGCACCGCTACGATCGATGGAGGAGCGCATGGCGGCCTTCCAGCAAGAGTACGACGCGCGTAGTCAAGCCGAGATGCGCCAAGAGGTGTGAACGCAATAATCATTCTTCGAGCGCCGTCACAGCTTCGTCTATCCGCAGTTGGCGCGCATTCGGGAAATGGAGATTTCCGTCATGCGGGTCGAAGAGCGGCGGAAATATGCCAAGGAGACAGAGGCACTGCGGGCACAGTTGCAGGCCGAGTATGCCGCCAAGGGCCAAGCGCTACAAGACATGGAAGCGCGGCTGCACATGGACTACGTGGAAAAGAAACAGGTGCGAGCCACTTGTCTCGACCCCTGATGCCCATCGGGACAGAGCGCCGAGGCCGACTTGTTTGACTTGCGGCAAACGCTTCTCCGAGAACTCGATGCTGTGCGCACCAAGGAGCGGCACGTGCTCTCCATGTCTGAGATGGAGACGATGAAAGCAGCCAACGAAGCGCGGCGCCTCGCGCTCCTCGACGACAACCTCAAGACGCGGGAGCGGCAGCTCGATGCGACGCTGACGCGGCTCCAGGACGAGCGCGCGACGCAGCTGGCGCGCGTGACGGCCGAGGCCGAAGCCAGCGTCGCGCATCAGACGGCCCAGCTAGCGGCCATGCGGTGCGAGTTGGAGACGGAATCGGCGCGGCTGCGGCAGAGTCACGACGCCCACGCGACCGTCGCACAGCGCGTGAGCGTCCTGGAAACGGAGCTGGCGGTGCGAAGGTTCTCCATATTCCTCCATGACGCAATGGACGCAGGCGGCGCGAAGCGCGCAAGCTGAGCTAGCCATGCAGTTAGAAGCGGTGGACCAAGAGCGGCGGCATTACCACGGTCAGATGCAGACGTTCCAGTCGCAGCACATACATGCCAAGGGCGAATGGGAACTGGCGGTCGCGGCGCTCAAGCACGCCGAGGACATGACCCACCGCCTCGACGTACGTAATCCAATGCGACCACCCATCAGTGGATGACGTATTCAATGCAGCGCGACGCGGCCGCGGCGAAATCCATGCATGAGAGACAGCTGACAGAAAAAGACGCGGCGATTCGCGAACTTCAAGTGCAGCTCCACGCCGCACGAGACGGCGCCGTGGCGCTCAAGATGGATGGGGCCGACGCGCTCGTGGCACTCAAAAAGGAAGCACTTGAGGCGCTTGAGACGGAGCGGCGCGCGGCGGCCCGCCACGAAGAGAGTTTGCACCACCAGTTACATGCCGCTCAGACGAAATGCAGCGAGCTCGACGCGCTCTGCAGTCGGTACCGCGCCCAATACGAAGACGAACAGGTGCACGTGGCGTCGCTGCGACACGAAGTCGCGAGTTTGAACGCGCTCGTGAATACCTTCAAGTACGCGTCGCCATCGAGCGCCGCTCGATGGGGTGCCTCGAGTCACCACGGACGGCGCACGACGGACGTTGGAGGGCGGCAAGCCAGGATCGAAGAGGACGACGACGACGAGGCCGAGTTTTCTGCGTGGAAGCGCCGCCGCGCTCGCCGCAAGACACACGAAGGGCCTGCCGCGTCAGGTTGGATGCCAAAGCCAAACAACCGGCCACCAGCCGCGTCGCTCGAGGCAACCACGGACGAAATGTCGGCGGCGCGTGACGAAGCATGGCAGCGCAAAGCGGCCGAGCAAGACGAGCAGTTACGGCGACGGGAAGCCGAGCTCGCGGATCGCATGCGTCGAGAGAATGAAGACGCGATGGCCCGGGCGGCGGCGAGGGAGCGAGAGGTGGAGGTAGAGATGGAGCGACTGCGGTGCGACGAAGCAGCGGCGAAGGTTGCGATTGATTCGCGGTTGAAAGCGACGCAGGACGAATTTGACGCGCGAATGAAGACGCAGGCCGAGGCCAAGGACGCGCTGATGAGGAAGATGCAGGAGGAAATGGAAGCGAGGGAAGCCGAGGCAGCAAAGGCAGAGCAAAAACGAATAGACGAAGTTCGAGCACAGGAAGAGCACAAAGTCCAGGAAATGAAGAAACGAGACGACGAGGAAAAAGAACGGCAACGCGCCGAGGCAGTAGAAAAAGAGAGGCTACGTGACGAGCAGAAGAGAGCGGCAGAAGTCCATCAACAGGTCGCCACCGCCGCCGCCGTCGATGATGCTGCTGAAGATGACGACCAAGATTTGGACAGCGATGAGATGGACGAGGGCGACCAGGTCACCAAATCAAAGGAGTCGATCGAGAAAGTGAATGACTGTGAGGAATGTGTGGATGAAATCGACACTCGACAGCAGCAGGAGGAAGCGACGAGGCAAGAAGAAGAACAGCAACGTGATGAGAAGGAGCGTCTGGAAACACAGCAAATGCAGCAAGACGAGACCCGTGCCGCCGCCGAGAAGGAAGAACTCTTGGCAAAGCAGCAGAGAGAGCTCGACGAAGAAGAGCAGAGACAAATCGAACAAGAGAAACGGAACGAACTCATACAACAGGAACAGCTACGACTGGAAGCATTGGAACGATTGCAGCGTGAAGAAGCTGCGAAAAAGCAGGCCGACGAGTTGGAACAAGCGCGAGTTCAAGCCGAAGACGCCAAGAAAGAAGAGGTGGCGCGCGTGCTGGCCGAGGAGACCAAGAAGCGGCTGGCAGACGAAGAAGCAGCAAGACGGCTGGAAGATGAAAAAGCAGCACAAGCCGCGAAAGAGGCCGCCGACAGTGCAGCAAAAGCAGCCGAGGAGGCCGACAGAGCAGCAAAAGCAGCCGCAGAAGACGAATTGGCCAAGGCCCAGCGCGAAGCCGACGAGAAAAAGAAACAAGACAGTAGCATCATTGACGAGTATAGACAGCGTGCGTTGGCGCGGCGGGCGGAAAAACTGCGTCTGGAACAAGAAGCCAAAGCCAAGGAAGAGGCGGCACAGCGCCAAGCCGAAGAAGAGGCCGAGCGGCAACGGCAAGTTCACGACGCCGAGGTGGAACAACGTCATTCGTCTTGCACTTAAGTGGACATGTGTAGGCAAAGTCAGCGTCGGGGGAATCGGTTGTCTCCGTGGGCGGTGTTGGCGACGACGAGAGGTACTACCGCGCCTCCTCAAACAACGCAGGTCCATTCATTTCTATGTAGTGCGGGCAGCGCCGATTCGTTTTAAGATACCGAATGTGCAATGTGCAATTGGTCTATTTGCCGCCCACGTAAATCTTCCCAGTGCGCTTGTCGAGCTTCGTCATCGTCGTCACGCTCGACGCGGGATTTTTCTCAAATGAAAACGTGAGACGGGTCCCTCGCTTGGCTTCAAATGAAATGGTGTCGAGAATCTCCACGGGCAAGTCGTGCTTTCGAAGGGCTTTGAATCTACCCAGCACATTTCTCCAATATAGACATAGGACGAAGTACCGCTTTTGGAGGGCCGTGACAATTTCCGTCTTTTGGTCGACGTCGTACATGAGTCCAACTTCGTTTTCGACATGGACAAAGAGATAGTTGTCTTGGAGCGAACTCAACGATAGCTTGGCGAGCTTGGCAATGTCAACGAGGCGGCGCTCCTTTGGTTTTTCAATCTTGTCGGCCTTGACGTTGTGCAAGTACGACTCGCCAATCAAGAGGAGGCGTGGCTGCGGGTCAAACCTATCGCGAGATGATGACGTCATCCTTGTCACCCACGTCATCCTACTTTTCATTCACTTTGATCACGCGGCCGGCAAACAAGACCTGGCTTTCCTTGGCCGACGCAAACAAAGCGCGGAGGGGCGCGTGATTGGCCAATCCTAGGTAGTCGGCCGTGTACTCGCGGTCGAGGGTGTCGCGGCGGCGCTTCTTTTTTCCAAACAAACTACGACCATCCATCGAGTTGAGCTCGTTCGATCGCGTCTCCCCACCGTTCAAATTCTGTCCGAATGCCCAGCATCGCGTCGTAACACTTTTGCCACTGCGCCGCCGGCATCTTGGCACGCGTCTGGCGTCCCTTCCACCGGGAACTAATCACTTGGACAGCGTGCTTCATCCGCGCCAAGTGCCGCACGGCCGCATTGCGTTTGATGAAACTCGTGGCAAAGCTCACGGCGTTGTACACTTCCAAGTCAGCAAGTCGACAGTGGAAGCGCGTCATCGGTGGCAGCACCACGGACGCGAGGGCGTCCCAGTGGGCATACACGGCGGCCTTTTTGTCTGTGGCGCCGACGCGGCGGCAGATTCGATCCTATCGCATCCGCATGCATGATGACGGGGCTCAATGGAAAGCAACTTGGAAACGCACGTTGATGTTGACGAGGATGGCGTCGTACCGCGCTCGGACGTCCTTGTAGACAGCGACGTACTTGACCAAACGAAAGCGTGTCTAGGACGATCGTCATTCCATGACTTGGCATCGCCAAAGACGACCTACCAAGCGACGACGCCACGCGTCTTCAATAATCTTGGCAATTGACGGCAACTTGTCTTGGCGAAGGCGCTCGAGCGAGAAGAGCGCGGCGGGGTGCTTGATAAAAACCTTGTTTCGACCGAGGGAAAAGCACCCGAGCGTGTCCGAGTCCTGGACAAAGGGCAGGACGACGGCATCCATCACTTTCTGCGCGTCACTCGGGCGGTGGTTCTTTTGTGCGAGATGCATCCGGTAGATTTCCAGCGGCGTCAAGCCCTGCGGATTCATCACGTCCACTTCGTCGGCTTTGGACGACGGCTGCAACGACGGCAACACGCCCACGTCGTCGGCAGTCAAGAGCTCCAGGGTCGCTTGGCGCTAAAACGAGTGATATAAAATGGATGGCCACGCAAGCTCGACGACCAACCGTGGAGCAGTTCTTTGGGGCTGGCCACGACGTCTTGGATAAGATTTTGTACCGGTGTAGAAAAGTCGCGTAGGTTTCGCGGTAGCAAAAGCCAGCGCGGCGGACGCGGATGTTTTCAACGAGACCCAAGCAGCGGACTTGGGCCGTCACGAGATCGGTGTTCATCGTGCCCGAGACTTTCTTTTCGTTGGGCTTGATGCAGCTGGACCACGAGTGGGTCACGTTAGGGCTCCATGAGGACAAGGGGGTCGTACCGAACGTAATGGGGGTTGCATTTGTTCAAATCCGTGACCAACGAATTGACTTGGGCGCGGAATTGGAACGACGTGGACGGCGGGCGCTTGAGCTTTTCGTTCTTGGACCGTTCGTCCTTGAGCAAGTTGCGCACGAATGCGTTGGTCGATTTTTGCAAATTCGCATACAATTCCGTGAAAAACGAGTCAATGTTGGCCTCGGCAAACGCTTTCAAGTCGTATTCGACCGTGCCTGGCCCGTGATGTCGTCAAGAGTGACGTAATCCAAGGACCCTACCCGCATAGTGCCGCACGCCAAAGACGCTGCCCTTGACACGGGACTTGACGTAGTACTCGTGCGTCTCAAACGTTTCGTTGAATCGATGCATCAAGACATCGACGGTCGTCTGCGAGATCGCACACTGTTCGTCTAGCAAGGGAAAGATGCCAGGCATTTTCGCGTCTTCGATGAGGTCGCACACGACTTGGTTGTTGAAAAACTCAATATTGACCCACGCGACGCCTTCGCGCTTGTACTCGAGCTGCTCCGACTGGAGCGTCTGCGCAATAAAGAGCTGCTGGAGCTTTTCGTTGACGTAGTTGATGCAAAGCTGCTCGAACGCATTTTCCTGGAAAATTTCAAAGCCATAGATGTCCAAGATGCCAATCGTGTGCGACGCCTTCCGAGGGTTGTGGATCCCTTGGTTGACCTTTTCGACCAACCATGTAAAAATGTTGTCGTACAAACACCGCGCAATGCTCTGGAGCACCTTTTCGCCTGACGACGGAGATTGCGTCATCAAGTTAGTAATTATTGTCGCATGGGTCGTACCTTGGGCAGCCGTCAACGGCACGCGCATTTCCGACCGGTTGATCGTGAGAGCCTTGACCGTAAACATGTCTTCCAAGCTCGCGGCCGTCACGCCCATCAATGTAGCCGCAATGTCAAGCGCTTCCTTGGTCGACGGCTAGTCAGCATCATGCCGTTTGAAATCCGTGACCCATACATATCCACGTACGTCGATGCTGCAGCAAGGGTTGTGGCTCTCGTCGACCCCTGCGACGAAGACGACATTGCCCAAGTGCAAAATGGCCGCCAATTGTTGGTAAATCGTGCGCTGTTCGTCTTCCGAGACACCGACGGCGGTCATGTGGTGCGACAACTCTGCGAACGCATCAGCATCGTTGATGCCATCGATGGTCCGGTTTTCGTGCTGGAGAAAGGAAAACTTGGACGCATCAACCAAGTGCCACTCGGCCTTGTCAGCTGCCGTGGCGCCAGCCAAGAGATGATAAAAGCAGTGAAAGTTGCGTTCGCCTTGGGCCTGCGTGATCACGCGGTTCTTTTCGAGCAAATAATTGTGGACAAAACCACCCACGACCTGGCCGCTCGGATTCATCTGCAGGAGCATGTACTTGCCAAAGCGCGACGAATTGTTGTTGCGAATCGTTTGGGCGTTCCCAAAGGCTTCCAGCACTGGGTTGGCGCGGATCAAAATGCGGCGGACGTTGTTGACGACTTCGTCGATCGCGTGCTTCTTGTCGTCGCTCATTTGTCTAGAAAGCGACCGTGTGGTGGAGAATGCGTGACGTGGGGACCTTACCGGACGGCGTTCATGGCGAGGCGCGTGCGGGCTTTAGTGCTGATGTTGGCAATGTACTGGAGCACGTGCTTGGACGTTTCTGTCTTGCCACTGCCTGACTCGCCCGTGATCAAAATGCATTGGTTCTCCTGGAAGTTGATCATGTGCGAGTAGGCGCTTTCGGCAATCGCGAACGGATGCGGGTCGTTCTCGTGGACTTCGCGGCCGCAAAAGTCATCGATGAACGACTCGTCGTAGATTGAGCGACCATCTTTGGCTTTGAGCAGCTTGTATGGGTTCACAGCGATGAGGACCGGACCGATGTACGTGTACACATCGTTGGCCTGGTACCGCGTCGACAGCTCCTTCACGACGTGCTTTTCGCTCACGTCTGCGAGGAGAATCAGGTCACTCACAGTCATCAAGCTTGGGGTCAGTCGCTTTCCTGGCCCTTGGTTTGGGCTCGAAACGTCCGTTCGGACAAATGCAATCTTTGGCATGGCCAATGGCATCGCAGCGATTCAAGTTGGCGTGTTTGGATTGGTTCAAAAAGCGCACCGGAACCACCACATCGAAGCAACGCACGCACCCCTGTAAAAAATTCGGCCAGAAACCGCACCAACAGCCAAAACCGCCGCTGCTGCCCCCATCATCGCTGCTGCTGCCTCGATGTCACTTGGGTGAGATGACAGAAACGCGGAGGTGAGCAACACCAGACGCGTCGGGCGAGACGCGCTGCCCCCGTTCCAAGCAGGTTCTGCGATCTTGGACATTTCGAGCGGCATGGAGTACACTGTAAATCTCGTGAAATTTCCAAGAACCCATCACTTGAGCTTCTACTGTACGCTGCTTGCCGAAGGGGTGTACACTGTACAACGCGCTGCCCACGTTCAACAATTTTGGAATTCGATATTTCGGAATTCTATATTTGTCGCGACAACAACAAACACAAATTACTGTACTTTCCTCCGCCGCCGCCTCCCACAAACAAACTTGACATTAAGCGGTGGGATATCGAACAACATGAAATCATAATCTAAAGATCGCCCCCAACGTGGCTGAATTTTTCGCGCGGCCTGTTTTTTTACAGCCGACCACAGACCCAAACTGTTCTAGGGCCGAGTCATCACCCGGACGCCAGCGTCGGGCAGAGCTTCGCGACGCTTGAAACTGTCGTCTTGATTGATCGGGTTGGGACTCAACCGGGCTAGCGCTGGGCGGTGCGAGCTAAACGCGCTGGCTTCGGCCTCCGATCCGAAATAAAGCGTCTTGCGTTTGGCCTTGTTGAAGCGAATATCGGGGCAGCAAAGGAGGTAGCGCCCCCCTGAGAACCCAGCGAGGACGCCAGCGGTCGCTAGGGTGGCCAAAAGGGGATACGTGGCAGGGTCGGAGAGCCACACGCTCGATGAGGCGCGTCGTGCAAGCGCAGAGAGGCGGCGGAAGGGCGTCATCGAAAGGGGTCGTGCTCGTACAGATTTTTTCGCAAATGAGAGCGCCACATATACCGGCATCACGATGATCCCGTTGGGGAGCCACGTCCCACGTCCTCGTTTGCAACTCAAAGTCCCCTCGTCCCATGAATGGGGAAACCTGCTAGAACTGCCCCCCCCCCAATTATGCCCCGTCCACTCACGACGGCAAGTTTCTGCTTGCACGTCCAACATGTGTCTCCCCCTTGTCCCCCCACAGTTGGTTGCACGCAAACATGGGTTTGTACAGCTCTAGAGGGCGATGATTACGTCCTATTCCCCACGGTGGGGCTGAATTGCATGCTTGAGGCGGTCGATTTGATCGTCGACGCTCATGCCATCGCAACGGCCTTCGGCCAACACGGGCACGCGAAAGACACCGACGTCCCCCGTCGAGTCACCGACGACGAGGACAGGTGAGGATGGGGCGAACGAAATGCACGTGCACTCGACGTCTTCCTTGGGGAAGTGGGTGATGATCGGGTCCAGCACGGACGTCGAGAGGTCCCAGATTTCAATGCGTCCGTCTTCGGTCACGCTGCCAAAGATGGTCGAGTCGTTGGGGCACCATCCGATGCCATGCACTCCATTCGAGAGATCGACCTACCATCAAGAGCGTCACAACATCGTCCTATTGTCGAAGTACCGAGCGAAAGTTGAGGATTTCATGCTGGTCGGCCTGGTGCCACAGCTTGACGGTCCAATCGGCCGAACACGAGAGCAAGAGCTGGCTCCAGAACGGCGACATGTGGATCGCATACACCGCGGCCGTGTGGCCATAGTACGTTTCAAGATACTGTTCGTTGTACGAGACCGAGCATTTGTGGATGTTGCCGTCCTCTACACGTTTGTCAGCCGGACATCGACGACGACGGCAGTACGTACCCGTCCCAACAAAGTAGACGGAGCTGTCGTTTTGGGCAAATTCGATGCAGTTGCCGCTTGCTTGCCGCGCGATGACGCCGTCGATGCGCGCTTCCGAGCCCATGAGCGGATTCGGCACGCGCTTGAGCGTCATCAAGTCGGAGTAACTCAGTCCTTTTTTCATGCTCCATTCCGTCACGCGTCCATCCGACGCAATGCTCACGATGCTTTCACCGCGCTCGCTGCCCTTGTGCACCCACTTGACCTGCGAGGGGTCGTCAACCCACGACGACAATGCGACTAACTACCTGCCACACGACGTCCAAATGCGAGCCACTGTTGGTTTCACTCGAGAGGACGGGCTCGTTGCCTTCCTTGCGCGTGTCAAAGAGTGCGACGACGCCGTTGTGGAAGCCCACGGCAAGGAGGTTGGGATGCATCCGACTAAAGTCAATGGACGTGACCCCGCAACCGAGAGTGTAGATGCGTTCGGGGTATTCAGGGTTCTTGAGCGACCAAAAGAGGACGAGGCCGTCTTGGGTGTCGTCGGCAGCGTCGAATTGGCCGTACGAGACTGCCAAGAGGTCGTCGTTGACAGGGTTCCATGCCTGGCGAGTTCCATCAATCAACTCAACCCTCAGCCGACGACGTACCAAACACGAGACGGTCCGGCCTTGTGTCAGCGCGCACTTGAAGCTCCAGAGTTTTTCGAGGTCGTTGGACTTGTCAAACACATTGGGTTGGGAGCTTTGGTGACCCATGAGGGGCGGTGCATTGTTGTTGGTCGTGAGCAGGGGAAAGTTGCGGTAGAGCAAGTGGCGCGTGTGGTAAAAGTTTTGCTGGACGGCACGCTCGAGGATCCGCAGCATCTTGAGCAGCGACGCCGACGCGAGCACCGCTTGCGTCTTGTGCTCGGCAATGATGTCGCCAATGTCGACGTTCGTGTTGGCCGTCGAGTACGCGTTGACGGTTTTGCCGCCGTCGGTCGAGTTCGCGCCGTCCGAATTCGTACTCGACCGCGAAATGTCCGTGTGGCTCCCCGCCGCATCGCCGCTGCTGCTGTTGTTGATGTCGGTGGCCGACGTGTTGACGTTGGCCGACGCGTTGACGTTGGCCGAGCTCCCGCCGTTGCCACTCGACGTGACACTGGCGCTGCTCGTGGCCACGTTAGCCGTCGAGCCGCGCGGGATGCTTTGGGTGCTGCTTTGGAGGAGCCGCGACGCGCGCGAGTGGTTGGCCTTGGAGTCGTTGGCTACCATCCATTGTGTGACGCGTCATGTGGGTCGTCGATGACGCACGCACCGGTGGAACTGTGGTGGGACGCGTGCGCGGGGGCGTGCTTGGTGCGCGCCATGGTTTGCAGCGCCCGCTGCCGCGCTTTCAAATCGCTGAGCAACTCGGCGCCGTCGGCCAAGAGGAGACAACCAGGCGACGCCACGGACGCTTTGACAATCTCGTCGACTTGTTTGACGAGCTGCGCGTCGACGTTTTCGGCGTCTTGGGCGGCCTTGGACTTGCCGCCGCCGCCGCCCGCCGCGGTCGCATCCATCTCGTCGTGGTCGTTGCCGGCATTGTCGAGCTCGGCTTGGTCCCTAGTGCCAACATGACGCGCCGCGTGTCATCGACGACACCAACGTACGCGTCGAAAATGTCCCAGTCGGTCGCGACGCATGCAGCGTCACGCGTGGCAGGTGGCGCCGTCATCACTTCTTTGGTCTTTTGGGCGAGCTGCAGCGTCTGCGTTCGGTTTTCAATATAATTGTCGCTCCCCTTCTTGCTCGCGCACATCTACCCAAAGCGACACTCAGCTTCTCGCCACCACCAAGTGTCGGCGTCAACCTCGATGTATTTTTTGTTTTTTGCCACGACAACTCCGTGCTCGGGCGTGTCTTGGCCGACGCAGATGCCCTTCCACTCAAACAGCATGATCGTTGGCGTCTCGGTGAAATGAATGGTCACGGGCCCTTGAAACTTGACGTCGGGTGGCCCACTCGCGTCGCCCGTCGTCGCGCTACCGCCACCACCCGTTCACATCAATCCAATCGTAGTGGCAACATACCGGTCGCTCTTTGGCTGCTTCATGGTCGCCATATCCATGTTGCCATCATCCATACCCGCAAGCCCGTCGCCGTCGCCATCGTCTGGCGGAACAATCATCGCCGCCACCTCCAACGGCTTCTTCGCGCTTGGTGGCGCCTTGGCCGTCATGGCACCTGCGAGCAGCATGTCGAGATTTTGGCCCGATTCGCCGCCCGCGGACGAGCTGCCGTCACTGTCGGAGAGGACCGACGACGACGAGTGGGGAGCGAGGTTGGCGGACGATACCCCGGCGTTGGCGGCAGATGCGTTGCCGCCGTCATCGGCTTTCTTGGTCTTGGCTCGACCCGCCGCCGCCGCCTGCTTGTCGGATGCCGTTTTCACCCGCGTGAAGAGGAGCGACTGAGGCGTCACGTTCACGCCGTCCAAGTACACTTGTGTCGACTGGCCCCCGCCCCCGCCCGCGTGCATGCTGCTCCCCGCAACTTTGCTCGAAGCCCCCACGAGACGCGAGTGCGACGCATTTGGATCGTTCTTGCTGGCGCGGGCTCGGGACGACGACGACCCGGCGATTTTCTTGGACGCGCCGACGTTCTTGGACGACGCGCGTTGGGCGTTGTTGGAGCTCATCGACCGGTCGGTGAGCGATCTTGAACGGGTGCGTCCGCTTTGTTGGATATCCGGTTGCGCGTGTCCGGATACGAGGGCGGACTGTCGGGGTTGACAATCCGACCACAAACACCCACAACGTGCACGTGGCGAAAAAGGCCATTTGGAGCCAGCGACATGCACATCAAAAAGGAAATGCAAAGTCGAATATATGCGTTGAAGTGTGTCCATGATGTGTAGAAGAAGCGTCTTCCTCGATGGCCCGCTGCTTCGAGGAACGTGGAGGTAGTGAATACAAGTGACGACCACATCCTAGATCATATTCGCAGAGATGGTTAGGAGTACGCTGACGAGTGCCTGTTCACCAACGCAGTTGAAAGGTTGTGTGGTCCCTTTGGATGTAAAGCCTCTCAAGTACCTTTGGTACTTGAAGGTGGATTTTACTTCCACAGCGATGGCAAGTTGCGATCAGACCATCAGAACTCGACAGAACGACGACCAAGACGTACTCTTCTCGAGGTACTTGAAGTTGCCGATGGCCATTTTGCACATCATTGGTGGCAGTGGGCATAGAGGCCACCTCCAACAAAGGCCATCACAAGCCAGATGACCAAGATGCACCATGCTGGCGACGTGGTGTACAGATGATCCCATGTTGTGTGGCATTTGGTTTTGGCGGTCGGCCTTTCTTGCGTGGCTACTAGAAAGGGCGATTTTCGAACCGCGCGCCCCGACTGCAACTTGACCACTCGGTTCAACCCACACCTTTCGGTGGTGCATTTCATTTTCGGCAATTGGCGCGGTGGCGTTCCGTCTTTCTGTCACTTGGGCATGCGCCAGTCCAAGCGTGGGAGTCGCTCAGGCTTGATCCCACGGTGTAAAACGATGGGTGATAAAGTTGGGTAATTAAGTACAATGCCCAATTCTGCCACCGATGGCCAAGGAGGCCACATGACCCATCAGACGAGAATGTGGACGTCCCATTGCCCCCTGCGTATTTGCAGACGAAAGCTTCAATCTCGTGATATCAGGTCCACATTTATCAGCCTCGACCGTCCGTTGATGGCATCAAGGAGATGCAGGCGGCGTTCAAACGATTGCGGCGATGCCATGGCGGAGAAATTCGAGTGAGGTTGTCCTTCATGCCGTCTGAAGATGAGGTTGACGTGTCTGCGCATACACATTCACAATTGAGGACGTGTGCCTTGCATCCACGGACCCCCACCGAATGAATCACGGACCCCAAGCAAAAGGAGGGTTGTGGTGTCGACGAGGGGGCACAGCATCTACATGGAGCGGGTCCACCTGTTGAGGCAGTCAGATGTCGTCATGCGTGTCGCCGTCTTGCAACGATGATGCAGCCTGGCATCCCCTACAAGGCGACTGCTCGTTCGACGATACCTCGCCTTCCCCTTTGCGATGCTCAAGTGGGCACAATGACACACTCGAGTGCTTTGCAAGTCTGTCGACTCACCCACTGTTGCTCAATAATGGCTTGGATCAGTCGCGCGTGAGTTATATCTTTAGATCAACTTTTTTGCCCAAGATACGGCGGTACTGGTCGTAGTGCGCATGCGCTTGGGCGTTCTCCCCTCGACTGACACTCTGCAGCGAGATCTTGTGCGCGAGGGCGGCGTCTGTCGGGGCAAGCGCCAGCGCCCGCTTGTTGACTGCGACCGCGTCTTGCGTGCGCCCCAGCATGTCTAGGATCTTGCCCATGTTGCGGAGGGCGGGTACATCCTCAGGCATGCACTTGAGCGCGTCCTCCGCGTGGGTGAGGGCTTCTCGGTAGAGCCCTCGCCGGGCTTTGAGCGCACTCAGGTTCATGTGGCTCGGACCATAGCTCGGGTTGGCCGCCAGCGCCGACTGGAATTGGTCGGCCGCTTGGTCAAATTTGCCTTGCGCCATGAGTGCCAGCCCGAGTTCGTTGGCATGTTCATGCGTCCCGCGGTTTGAAAGCAGCGCCATGCGGGCATATCGCTGGTACTGGTCCATGTCGCCCATCGATTTGTAGAGCACCGAGAGGTTGTGCAAGGCCTGGATATATATATTCAGGACGACTACTCACATGACGACGTACGTCTTCGTCGCATGGGTTGCGAGCGCATCGGCCCTGAAAGTACTCGATCGCCTCGGCGCGCTTCATCGGCGTCGCACGCAACGCGCTATAAATAGCCACTCCAGTCGTCGCGGCAATCAAGGGTCAAGACGATCATCCTTTTTGGCTGACTTCTCGTCTCGCCATCAAGAAGCGAGTTGAAGCTTGCTCCTTTCTTGACTGTCGGTACCCTCTGGCCCATATGTAGATGGCCCCATCGTTCGAATTTTCAAATTTTACGCCTCGGATGAAGGTGTGTGGCCAGCACCGCTTGCTTCCACCGCGCGTGAGCAATGAGTGGCCCACGTGCGAGTGATGTACCCTGCACGGTACCACACCTACACAGTAGCGTGCCACTGTAAAAAAGCAAGCGTCCACCCGGTGTGTGTCACGGTCGTACGCACTGGCCCCCTTCGACTTTTGCAGAGAATGGGACGGTTATACCGAAAGATCGCGGGAAATTCGAACGGAACCCCGACATGCACCATTCTCTGCTGGGTCCCGAGCGCCCACTATGCTGCCACGGTGTAGAACAAGGCTCGCGGGCAACGTTCTCGGTCACCTGTCGTTTCAAGCGTGGAAAATTCTACCTAGCAACAGCCGCGTTGCTTTGATTCAACGTCCCGACTGCTCTTCAAATTCAAATTTTCCTGCTCGAGAGCAAGACGCACTGCACCACACTAGGCCCTAGTACACCATGCTTTCTTTGGACAACTCGACCACCTCGAACGCAACCACGACTGGCTCCACGACATCGTCAGCCTTTTCGTCGCCCTACAGCAGCTGCAGCTCCCCCGCGTCGCCTGGCCAGACGTCAACTGCAAGTTCGGACGATGGCCATCACTCTTCCCATCACCACCACCATTTTGGCCACACGAACCAGTTTTCGCAAATGCTCAATGCCGACATCAAGACGCTTCAGTCCGAGATCACGACGTCGTTCCACGTCCCGCCCGAGATGAAGTGCCAGTACAAGACAGGCACGTGCACCAACATGCGCACGACCAAGAAGAACGGCAAGCTCCTAATGCTCTGCGAACTCCACCGCAAGAAGCAAAACGAAATCAAGAAACGCAGTGACCGCAAGCAGAGCGCCATGCGCATGAACCGCCGCCTCGAAGCGAAACAAAAGGTCAACGACAAGATCAAGACCCAGCACATCCCGTCCGCGGCCACCATCTTCAAGTCGCGCCCACCCAAGTTTGAAGAGCTGCTCACGTGCGACCCGAGCCAAGTGTGGGAGCATCACCACCACCACACCAACAACCAGAGCGCCGCCCACCACCACCACCACAACTCTGGCTTGGACACGCTCCCCGCGCTCACGCTCCCGCGCGTCAATGTCTGGCGGACCAAAGATGGCATCGCCACCGGCATGTCCAACAACTCCTTTGGTAGCCACAACCCCTCCAAGTCATTCGTGTACCAAAACCCCTTCTCCCCCGGGGGAGCCGTGTTTGACTGGAGCACGCTGCCATCGACGGTCGTGGGCAACATCACGCCCCGCGGCAATGACTTGGCCATTTTGGAGTTCTTCTTGGACGACTAGAAGCACCATCGCGGCCTTCGTTCCAAATCCACCCATCATCTCCCATTAGATCCCAGTAGTAGTAGTCTCAATTGTCCTTTGTGTCTATCTAGCTCAGCTCCTTAAGATAAGTTAAATTAAATGAATACATAAGTCAAAACACAATTTCACATCGTCTTCACATAAGTTACTGGTCTACACACATGGTAGCGATATTCTTCGCACAATCGTTGGTTTTCGATTCATTCGTAGTCGTCAAAGTCGTCTGATGCAGGCTGCATCGTGAGTCGCCGCCGCTTCGCCGCGGGTTCCAACGAATGCCCTGGCTGCACATGTTGAGCTCTCAGAAGGATCAACGCAAGCGACGGATACAGCTCAATTTCCTGCCGGAACCCATCATCGTCGATGAGCTGCCCCATGTTGTCCACGATGTGCCGCACGCATGCGTCTTTGAGGAACGCGGCGTTGTACTTTTCGGCGGCGCTCAGCAGCTTGGTGCATGTCTCGTTGGTGACGAGGTCCTTGGCCTGGATTTCGCACAGGTCTTTCAGCGGGCGCATGAGGTACTGTTCGCCCAGCGAGAGCAGGTCAATCAATTGCTACAACCACATGGGCGTCAGTCGTGACAACGGGTTGGGCCACAGGTTGTACATTGGCGTTCAGCTTGGCCAAGTCTTGGACGCGGTTCGTGTAGATAAACTCGAGCAGCTTTGACACCATCTCGGGCGCATGGTGGCGAATCATGACCGTGCCATTCTCGCTTTCCTTCATCGCGAGCCCACACTTGACCTCGGATGGAAACATGCAGCGAAACACTTCGCACCGCGTCGTCAAGACACACTTGTGCGCGCGGAGTTCTTCTTCGTTTGGACCGACCTTCAGCACCACGTCGCTGTTGGCACCAGTCTAGCACATAGACCCATGTAAGAATGGCCAAGTCAAGCCATGGCCGACGAGAAGTACCTGCAGCATGCGCTTCATGCACGCAAAGAACTCGTCGTCGGATATGCGCGGGGTCATCATGACTGGTGCGTCCCGTCGATGGCGCACTTGGATGACGTCGTTCTAAAAGGCCGCGCATGTGAATACAGGGATGCATTGCCGGTCGCGCTGCCAACAACGACACACCTTTTGCAAATGCACAGACTCGGGTGATTCTTCTGGGTCGAGAAGACTCTGATCATGAGATAAGCGTGACGTCGACGGACCGCTTCGCAAGGCGTACCATGAAGAAGAAGTCGAGTGATTCGCGAGGCAGGCCATGGTGCTTGCTGTAGTGGCGAAAGAGCGAGGAGAAGCGCTGCGTCTTTTGCATCAAGCACGAGTACATGTTGTTGGCAGGCACGCGGATGATGGATCGCTCGCTGCCGTTCAAGATGAGGTCTTCAGATGCCTACACATGCGCATGAGGGCCACCGAGCGAGAGCAACCTCAAGGTGAAAAGCATTTACCTTGACTGTGAATTCGACGTTGTCGGCGCGGACGTTTCTGTTCATGGTGTGCACGTCCCCTCAGATGCCAGAATGGGTCCTGTGCTCAAGTCACTGTCGCCCCGTTGAGCATGAAGATCGGACAACATTTCAGCCAATCAAAGTCGAGTATTTGGCATCCTTGCCTGAACAATCTTTGAATTCTTTTTTTAAAGTAGTGGGTATTAAAATACCCATTTTGATAATAATATCTCACCGATGGGACGTTACAGTTGGATATTGTATGTATTGTCAGCCATAGCTGAACTGTTATAATTTAATTCAGCTATATAATTTTGAGAATTCTTTCTTTAATGTAAAAACCTTCGAAAATTCCTCTTTACACCAATCAAATCGTTCTAAAATCATGCACACTCCCATATTTCAGCCAATCAAATCATTTAAGACATCGCGACGACTGCTGCGGCAGTGTTTGTGGGAACGGGTGGCCATTGGAACGTCCTTCTCCTTCCTGATTGGTCAAATCCGTGCGTCGTTGAAGTTGTTTGTTGGCTGATGTCTATGCATTTTAAATAGTGTATTTTACACTATTTCACGCACATATCCCAAACTTCTCTGTTGTATGCTACACACACTATTCAAAACATACGGTTACCAATTTTTGCGATGCAACTCTCATTGCACTCTCCGACGACGCCGTTGCCACTTCGCCATGTGCCAGCCTTCTTCCCATGCGGGACCCACCAAGCCTCCTGCCGCCGACGACAAAGCCGTCCATCCCCGCGTTGAATACGAAGACAAGGCTACCTCACTGGGCAAGGCCAAGGGCGTGATCTACATCCTCTCACTCTTCGCCGCCGCGCTCTCCGTGAGCTACCTCGTGATTGTACCCACCGTCGTGCTCGTGGCCTTTGTGAGCCCCAAGTTGGCCCAGCATGTCTACCGCGTCTGCCTCGGCCTCTTTTGTGCATACTCGTCGGGCGTGCTCGAATATGCATGCGGGATGGAAGTCGTGGTCACCGGCGAAGACGGCGAAACGCTCGACTTCAAGGACACCGACCGCGTCTTGCTCATTTCCAACCACCGCACAGAAATCGACTGGTTGTTGCATTGGTACGAACATTCACTTGCCCTCCATCTCATCCATGTACCCTAGGAATTTCGCCACCAAGATCCACTGCCACGACCGCATCATGACCATGCTCAAAGCTCCCTTGAAAATGGTCCCCATCTTTGGGTACGACAACCTGCAGCCCTCTCTTGGCCTCACCATGTCTACAGTGGCATCCTCCACTTCTTTGGCTTTCCCTTTGTCCAACGCAACTGGAGTGAAGACGAAGCCAAGCTGAGCCAGACCATGGACGCCTACCGCGCGCGGCCTTTTGGCGCCTGGCTCGCCATGTTCCCCGAAGGCACAGCTTTGTACGACAAGACCCTCGCCAGCAGCCACGCCTTCCAAACAGCCCGCGGGAAACCCGTGACCGAGTACGTCCTCGCGCCGCGCGTAAAAGGCTTTGAATTGTGCGTCGACAAATTCCAGCCCGACTACGTCTTGGACATGACGATGGCGTACCCCGAACTGCGCGAAGGCATCCGGCCGTCGCCGCTCCGGCTCCTCGTGGGGCAATTCCCCACAGCCGTTCATTTCCACGTGCGCAAATTTGCCCTCGCCGACATTGACAACCCCAAAGAGTGGCTCGAAGCCCGCTTCGCCGCCAAAGAAGAGCTCCTCTCGACCTTTTACAAGAGCCCTGCCCCGCAATCGTTTGCCAAACCCGTCATCGCGCTCCCGAACTCGAAGGCCCCGTTCTACTCGTCGATCGCCGTGATCGTGGCGTCCACGACCGCCTTTTCCCTCGTCCTCTCGTCCTGGCCATACGTTGGCACGACGTATTTGCTCATCGTGCTCGTTTTGCTCGTGGCTGCTGCGCGCTCGTAGCCTGTAGAATATTCCTCGACTCTTCGTCGAAAAATAGTGATTGGATAGCCCAGCGTGGTCCAAACAATTTTGTCACCGTAATCATAACCTATATTTCAAGAAAAGCCAGTTAAACCCGCGGGATCCACGACATGTCCTTTGTGTGAAGCTTCTCAAACACGTACGACTCGAGGCCGTTGCGCGCTTCGTCGGCCTTTCCGCGCACGTGCTGGATAAAAAAGAAGTAGTGAAACAGGTTGTGCTCCTCGACCGTGTGTCGCGCAAAGTTGTTGAGTTTGCCCTTCTCCATCCCCGCTGCTTCGATGGCACTCCGCGGTCGGTTGCACACCAAGCAGCGTTCGCGCTTCAATGACGTTTTCGTTTCCGAGGCCTCGCGCTCGGCCGTGAACGCGTCGATGATGATGCCTTGGATCATGTTGAGAAACAATGTAATCACGACCACGTAGAACGCCATGTCGTAAACAAGTCGTTCAAAGTAGCGGTTGGGCATGGCAAAGTCGAGTTCGTGGTTGAGCGTCGACGAAATGTAGTCGCCAATGCCGCCGCCCGACAAAAGACCTACACAGACGAATCAACGCGTGTCGCAGATTGCGCCGGCGTCAACATAGTGTTACCATAGCGAATGTACGTGGCAAAACATTGGAGCAACGACGCGCAGTGGCTTTGGGTGGCGTCGTCCGGTTGTAATTCATGCTGGAGGAGGTAAAACCCGACGAGCGAGAAGATGTAGATGGCAATGGCGCCAAAGACCGCCGTGACGCCCAATTTGCCCAAGTTGGATCGCATGGCGAGTGCCTATCCGCAGTGGTGTGAGCTCCAAAACGACGGCGCGAACGTACGATGAAATTCAATCTTTCGTTCGTTTCCAAAATGTCGACCAGCGGAAACCCGTAAAAGAGCGGCGCCCACGTAAAGTCCTGGAGTGCAAGGAATGCGCAGAGCGTGTAGAGCCCAAAGAGCATGACGGGACCGGCGAAAAGCGTGTCGTAGAGGACGCTGTACCAAAAGCAGAGACGACATTGCATCCAATTTTGCAGCAACTTCATTTCGCGGTACGTGGCGTCGGTGCTGACCACGAAGCGGAGCGTGCCAGCGGCATCGCGAAGGGCCGCGAGAAAGGAGAGGACGAGAACGACGATGGCACAGGAGCCGAGGGTTTGGGTTGTGGCGTCATCGGTCGAGTAGAGGAAAACGATGATGGCAAACGTCGAGACAAACAGTTCTAGACAACCAATATCAGACGGTCGACAGCTACACATTGGTCGTACGGAGGTAAAACACGAGCGAGGAAAAGGCTCGAAAGAGACGCCGACGAATCGTTGTGGGAGTCGCGAGCTGTAGTTTGAGCACAGACACTTGCTGCTTGGCGTAGCTGAAGGCCAGCGTCTGGGTAAAATGGAACGCAAAGAGGGTCGCGCAGACGGCCAAGAGCCCGACCCCCAAGAGATGGAGTAGCCACTCGAGCTACACGATTCGTCAACATATCATTTTCGAGGACATTGTGGTACCGTCTCAACTTTGGCCAACGGCGTGTCCATGTTGTCCTTTTGCTTGAGGGTCATGATCAAGACAAAGTTGATGTACGCGCAGAGGTAGAGCATGCCAACACGGAGCTGCCAGTGCCATTCACTCAGAAGCGCGTAGACGGGGATCTTTTCGAGCCAGCGCATGGCTTGTAATTCCTCTTGAATGTGTCTACAAGTATGTGACACGCCGTCGTCATCGGTGGACGTACTGTGCCGGATCCGAGACGAGAACATAGAGCGAATCGTCGGCGCCAATGTTCATGCTGTTCAAGAAGCGTTTCCGGAGGCCCTTGTCGAATCGCTTGGCCCACTTGGGCTTGACAAAATACACGGTAAAGGTCGCGCCAAGACGGGACACTTGGACGCTCGCCATCTCTCGCTCAAAGCACGCAAGCGCGTCCTGGGCTTTAAACTTCGCTCGGAGATCGTCCCATGAGTCGGCAAACGCAGCCAAATGGACATCCTGGTCGTCTATCGTCGCTTGCACTTGCGGCGGGCTTGAGTCCGCTGTCACATTCGTGTTGGTCATGCGAGAGACGACGTGCAGCACGTGGATGGCTTCTTCGAACGCGGGCTCATCGACAAGGACACCATTCTCGTCCGCTGCCACGTGGAAGAGCCCAACGAGGCGCTGCAGCACACGGTCGGCGGTAGTCCATTCCGCCAGCTGGTTCTGGACGCCCGTGTCCGTGCGGCCTTCCATGAGCGAGAGCAACACGTCCGTGGCGGCTTGTTGGACCGCCCGCCGCGCGTCCGTGGGCACGTTGGCTTCGTAGCGCACCCTGCCCAGCACCAAATCGCAGCAGAGCTTGGCGGCGGGGGACTGCGCGAGCGCGTCTTGGTTTTCAACACACGGGCCTTGGCACGTCTCGGCAAAGAACGCGAGCACGCGCAGCAACATGGACGTGTCGGCTGGCGGGAGCGGCACGTCGGCCCAGTAGATATCGAGTAGCTGCCGCGTGGAGACGTGGAGGAAGCTCGAAATGTCGTTGGCGCGCATGAGGGCCTGCCACTGAGGCTGGTGGTTCTCGCAAAGCTGCTGGAGCACGAGGAGGACAAAGGAGCTTTCGTGGCGCCGCTTGAGGTGCCGCATGAGGAAGACGGTAAATGGCGCCGTGTCGTCGCGGATCGCGTCGAAGAGCGCGTTCTGCGCGGCCAAGCAGCCGCCGGCGATGAATTCGTAGATGAGTTCGAGGAGTTTGTCTTCCATGGCGGTGGTCTGTGGATGGTTCGAGGATGACGAGGAGGTGGTTCTTGGGGACGTCGTCTTGGGAGGCGGCGCGGAATGCGGTGCGGCAACGTCCGATGCGGACGCGCGGGTCCGCGCCAACAAATCTTCGGACGATCGAATCGAGACGAGCGAGGATGCGTGGACCGGCGGAAGGAAACTCACGACGAGGTCGGCGACGTTCAACCGCACAGCTTTCTTCTGGACGTCGCGCCATTCCTTCCGCGCGTAGAGGAGCATCTTGTGCTGTTTTTCGTCCTCGAACGAGTAGGACCGCGCAGGCCCGACGACGACATCCGCTTGGCTTTGCTCGGCAAGCAGTCGTTTCTCCCGGAGGAAGCGAATGAGCGTGTCGAGTTCAAGGAGGAGGTAGTTGATCGCCCAGTTGATGCCGGTCGCGGGTGGTGGGTCCCAGAGTTGCGTCGACGGTGTCGTTTGAATCTGTTGCAGTCGCGCGATCAGCGCTTGCATGGCGTCTTCCTGCGACGGATCTTCGATCGACGACGACGACGGCATGTACCGCGCATGAGAACTGCTCGCGGCGTCGACCAACTGAAGGCGCTCGGACATCGAGTGTTCAGGTTGATCCAGATGCTTTACGAATGGGGAGCGGCTCCCGCTGTTGTTGGCCGCGCGACACACCGCACCACCACATGGGGTGTTTCCTTTCAGATCCTGAGATTCAAATGAACCAATCGAATGCATTCTTGCATTTCAGAATCGCATGTGATTGGTGCGTGTCAATGATACTGTTGCAATCCGGATAATGCATTTTGAAGCTCGTTTTTATTTCGTCCCACTTGGTTCTAGTATGAAAATCTCACCCGTGGTTGACACAGAAGATCCACTTGACAAGCGGTATCCGGACGTCCCGCCTTCCCGCAGTCAGCGAAGTTGGATCAAAAATCGTCATGAGCTCAACCAAGGGAGTCGAGATGACGGGTGTCAAGTCCAAGGAGTACACGCCGCTCCTCGATGCGTCGGCGACAAAGACAACCGGAAGCGATGAACTTGCGGACACGCGTCCTCTGTCTGAGATCATCGCGTCGCTCAAGGAAAGCCTCGAAAGCAAGCTGCATGGCGACATCGCAACCAACAGCTTGATGCATCTCACGAGCCTCAACCGCGCCTTGCGCGCCAAACGCGAGTACGTCGAGAGTTTGGACATCAAGAAATCCGAGGACCGTTGGACCGTGTCCTTTGAAGCCGAGGCACGCACGAAGCACTTTCTCTTCGCCGAGAAGGAGTACGAAGACTTGCTCCAAGACGCGGTCAAGTCCGAAGTCGCCGATCTCTTGGTGCGCATGATTCGTGCGCGCCTCCACGACGACGCGACTCTCGTTCTCCTCAACGAGCTCTCCTCTGGTGGGTTCATCTTTGTCCAGAACGCGCTCTACTACGCGTCGACGGACTCGCAACCTGCGTTTCTGGCCTTTCTCGCCAACTTTCTCAAGGACGAATCGGCGTCGTCGACCACCGCGCTTGCCATCTTGCAGCAGCTCTGTGTGTATCACCACAGCCAATGGCAAGCGGTCATGCGGGTGCCCGTGGGCGTGGATCAGCCGTCTTTTCTCACGACCATCTTGGGCCGCGTCGCGTCCGTCAACCTCACGCACGTCACTGCCGCCGACACCACGACGCTCGTCGCGATGCTCAACTTTCTCGCCGAAGCGTGCCAAGGCCCGTCCGTGGAGAACCAATTGGTCGTATCGGACGCGACGGCGCTTGCGGTCGTGCGGGACGTCGTCCTCGTCGACACGGTGCATTTCGACGCGGCTGTCGACACGGCGGTGCAGATTCAAATCCAGCGCGCTGCGGCGGAAGTCATATTGACGCTCATGGAAGGCCGCGTGGACACGGTCGTGCACGAGCGACTCGCGGCGCTCTTGCCCGTCGCAACGGTCGTCGCGTGGCTCCAGAAGCAGTACCATGCGATCCAAGACAAGTTGCAGTCGGCCAGTCGACGCACAATCATGAGTCTTCTCAGCTCCGATTCGAGGGACGATGTGATGCGCCAGTCGCGCGAATTTCGCGCCGCCATCAACGTCTTGCGCATCGTGACCCACTTGCTCCACGACAAGCACCCCGACACGACGCCCGCCGCGTCGTTTGTCTCGTTTTGCAACGGATGGAAGGACGTGCTCGCAAATGGCAAAGTGCACGACGCGGTCGCGTTCTTCCAAGACAAGCTCATTTCCGTCGAGATTACGCGCGCAGGGACGACGTTCACGACGTATTTCTTGCGCCCCAAGGGGGAAAAGTTCTTCAACAAAACGTTGAAAACCAAGTTGCTCGACGAAATGGACATTGGGAGCGAAAGTGCGTTGGACGTGCTCGCGTCCGAAGTCGCCAAGTACGTGCAAGGGTCGTCGTCGTCGTGCGTTGTGGCTTACGTGTAATGCTAGGGACGTCGAGGAAGAGCTGGCCGTGATTCAATTCCTCGACAAAAACATGTTTTACTCGCTCATGAACAACTGGAACGTCTGGCTCCGCACCAACATGCTCTACCTCTGCTTTTACATCAACTTTGTCATGCTCCTCTGTGTCCAAGTCGACAACAGCAAGATGGTCGACATCCAAACCGCCAACATGCACTCGGTACAACTGTGAGTGATGTTTGATGTTTTGAGATGCGGGGTAGGGTCTCTGGGTCGTCGGCGTGCTCGGTTTTGTCCTCTTGACCTTTTGCGCTGTCCTGTGGTTCTACCACCTCCTCACAACGTTCTCGTTCAACTATTGCAAGCAACAAGCGTCGTCCTTCAAACTTGCGTTTGCCACGGCCGCTGAACTCCGCAAAGAGACGTTCTATTCATTTGCCTCGTTTGGCGTCAACTTGCGTACGACGATGTCCCCTTCTATCGTCAGACTCAGTGTTGTGCGATAGAATTCTTCTTTGCGATTTTCGCCGTCATTTGGTACATGGACTTGGTCACGGTCATGACCAAAGCCTTTGTGTCCCTCGGGGCGCTCTACCTCGTTGGCAGCTTCTTGTCGGCCGTCCGTCGCTCCAACGGTCTCTACCGCTTCACGATCAACGTCGACGCGCGTGCCCACACCAACATCTTCATGAACGTCGTCACGTTTTGGTACAACGTCGTGTACGACACGCTAGTCGATGGCAAAGTGCTCACGTTTGGCTTTTACACGCTCTGCGCGATCTGTGCGTTGGGACTCTCGATCCCGTCCGTCACGGATTACTTTGATGCGGGTCCGTGGGGCCTCATGTTCTTTGGCTTCCCCTTGGTTGACATTTTGGCCACGAACGAACAACTCCGTTTCGTTGTACGTTCCGATTGCGTCACCACTGTTTCGATGTTGTTACATCTGATTCGTTCTTGTGTTGATTGTAGGCCACGGCCATGCAGACCAATTTGAGCAAATTGGGCGTCACTGCGATCTTTGGCGCGATTATGATTTATATCTTTTCGCTCGTTGGGTTTTTCACACTCCAAAACGAACTCAAGAGCGAAGACGGCACAGACAACCACTGCACGACGCTCTTGCAATGCTACTCGACCTACATTCGCTATGGTACCACGCCACTTGTCACCGTTTCTGAGTCTAATTCCACGGCACAGGTCTCTTGTCGGGTGGCGGCATCGGCGACTACATTTCGTCGTCGCTCAACCACGAATTGGATTACAGCGACCCGACGCACTACGTCGAGCGCCTCGTCTACGATCTCGCGTTCTACGTCGTCGTGATTACGCTCTTCCTCAACATGATTCAAGGTATCATCATCGACGCGTTCACGTCCGTGCGTGAACAAGCCGAGACCAAGGCGGCTTTGAAGCGCGAGCGCTGCTTGGTGTGCAATCGCTCTCGCACCGCCATTGAGTTGGAAGGTGTCGAGAACGGCCTCCTCAACAACTTTGGCCGCCACACGCAAGTGGAGCACAACCTCTTCAACTACTTCTTTTACATCCAGCACGTAAGCGCCAAGGACCCGAAGGAACTCAACGGCATCGAAAGCTTCGTCGTCGAGAAGCTCAAGACCAAGGACATGTCGTGGATCCCGCGTGTATAAGCATAAGCGCTGTGCAGGAATGGGTTGCAATAAATCTCAATTTTGACAGTGTAGTTTTGTTATACATCATCAATGGACGTAGTCACTTGCTTCAGTTCAACGCAAGCGCAGTCTGTGCATCGCAAAAAGTATACGCAGCGTAAATATCATTAGGATGTCTGTACTGAATGATGACTTAAACGCGATTGGAAAGCTGAGAAACGGAGTCACAAGCAACGAATGTTGAACATATATTTACACTGCTTTTCTTATGCTTTCAAGAGGGGGGCGTCCTTGGAGTCGGGCGTGATTTCACCAATCTTGTCGTGGGCCTTTTCGGGGTAGAGAATGTAGTGTTGAGTGATGAAGATGATGTCAAAGAAGACCGAGACGAAGCCAAGACCAAACTTGACGGGGTTGCCCGTCGCAGCAGACCAATCGTCCGTGACGATGGCCGTCATGATGAGTTGCGCGAGCGAGAGCATGCCACCGGAGAAATCCAAGAGAACGTTCCAGATGGTCCAGCCGACGGTCGATTTGCGTTGGTAGTTGAGGACGGCTTGGGGGATGTACTTGATGAGGGAGATGCCGAGCTTGATGTAGCTGAGAAAGTAGAGAAAGTTGAGCGTCGTAAAGAGGGAGCTGGTGGGGGCGGCAAAGCAGACGATAAAAAAGACGAGCGCGAGGAGGATGGCGATCGTGACAATGGCCTTGCACAAGAACGAGACGTTTTGGTCGCCGCGGGTGTAGACTGTGGTTTGATAGACCGTGAAGAGCGTGACCAAGATCGCATGGATCGCAAAGAAGACGTCGTTCGATTGGACCGAGTTTGGGTGGCCATTGTGGATCTTCATGTACTGGACTTGGACCGCGCCGCTCCAAAAGAACGCGCAGTTGTAGATCGTGTAGCACGTAAACCCGAGCGAATTGTACACCAAAAAGTCAAGCGACAACCCGACGACGCTTTGACGGCGCCAGTTGAGAAACACTTGGGGCCAGAAGCTCACGCTCCAGCACGCAAAGTAGATCCACCCGATGATGGACGAGATGCGGTTGTACGGCTGATCAATGTTGTCGGTCGAATCGTTGGCAAAGCCAAGGCCAAAGCCCGTGATGATAATGACGGCGAGGCCGATTGCAAGGCCGTGGCGCTCGATCCAGTCAACGGCCTTGAGCAGACCCGTGGCACCGGCCGTCGTCGCGATGGATGGTGAGGATGATGGTTTGGGGGAAGACATGGTTTGGCAAGCCGAGGCAATTGGAAAATGAATTCAAGGGTCCCGTGGCATCGTAGCCCGCCGTCGTCGCCGTCGTGCGGTTCAAATGTCTGCATGTCGACCGAGCCAATCAAGCGACGGGATTCGAATCGGTCACGAGAAAGCCCCAGATGGGCGAGAGACACCCAGCGACCACACAAAACCAGATGACATGATATGTTGACGCCAAGTGCATCTGTGGGACGAATCGGAAAGAGAGTTTCGCGTGTGAGAGTGACGCTTTGGCGGACGGGCGGTGGCACAAGCAAGAACAACACAGCAGCGACGACGGGCAAGAGCGCGCGACTGTGCCGACGCAACAAGAGACGGAAAGCCGAATCCAACGAGTGAAGGGGAGTGAGAGCGGGTTCTGGGTGCCCTGGGTGCGACCGAGGTGGGGACATGCTGGGACATTCGCTTTACCTATGTTCGACGTTCATAGAGGGCGATACCATCTTGGCACTGGCATCTCCCACGAGAGATAAAAGCAAGGAATCGATCATGACCATGTCGTTGGAGTCCATGATCAAGGGTTTGAGTCCATGGCGAATTTCAATTGAGGAGCGAACCTTGAGCGAAATCAAAAGTTGAACCGCTGGTTTGACTGAATTTACAGATGGTGCGTAAAGTTATGTTGAAAATCGGAGCAGAAAATGAAAGATCGATCTGAGTTTACAATTCTTCGAAGAATTTGGGAACGTCAAGCACAGAAAGGCCTTTCGAATCAACCATGAATAGGTGGTTGGGGATCGGATTATTGAGCTTGCTCTTTCCACACTTGAGCTAGTTTCTCCACGCCGCGCAAAGCTTGCAGATATGGCGGGTTTCATCATCGTGGATATCTCAAAAAGGTCGCATGCGAGTGGAACAATCCGAAAGCAACTGGCTGTGGGCAAGCCCGCATGACCACGTCGGTTTTGCAATCTTCAATGATTGCTAGAGATGGCCGTGACAGCACGAGGCGAATCAAGGAACGAATTCAGAAGCTGAAGGGGGTCGTCGGAGGCGAGGTCGTTGAACTTGTGTGAAATGACGACGATTTGAATGTGTAAAAGTTCCGAAGCAACTTTCCTGGGGCCACGTTATTTGACATCGACCGCTCATTCGCCGCTTATCCACCGGGCGGTTAGGCTTCAGTGCACTTGCCCCTTGGGCGCGCACACACCACGTCTCGCATAGGGTTTCTATGGGGTTATGTCCATCAGTTCTCCTCAGTACTCTCACCTCCATCTCTGCAGCTTTCCATCGCTCGAATTTTGCTCGACCAATCCGGAAAATATCCGTACGAAACGTTTCGATCCACCACCACGTGTCGTTGGGTTGCACTCGTCATGTGCGATTGATGTGAACAGACTCGATGGAGCTACGAGAATGACGATGGTCTCCGCTCCTTGTCAATGTCCAAAGGGAACAATGGGTCTTCATGCACTTGCTCACTTAGCGAATGCGCGGGTGGACGCTTTCAAATCTACGTATAATGTTTCCTTGGGCTGTTCCATTACTCCAATACTTCGACCCATCGTAGATTCCACACTCCTCGCTGCCCCATTCGTTTCCAATCCTTATTCTCATCACGAACTCAACTTCAACAAGCGACATTAATATTATTTGCAAGACATTCAAGCTTTCAAGAGCGGCGCCTCTTCGCCGTCGATCGAGTCAACCGCATTCGGGTACAAAATGTAGTGTTGGGAGATAAAGATGATGTCAAAGAAGACCGAGACAAAGCCAAGACCAAACTTGACGGGATCGCCCGTGATAGCCGACCAGTCGTCTGTGACGGCGCTGGTCATGATGATTTGTGCCATTGAGAGCATGCCACCGGTGAAGTCCAAGAGCACGTTCCAGATGGTCCAGCCGACGGTTGACTTCCGCTGGAAGTTGAGGTACACTTGGGGGATGTACTTGACGAGCGAGATGCCGAGCTTGACATAGCTAAGGAGATACAAAAAGTTGAGTGTTGAGAACCACTCGTTCGAAACCACATAGCCCAAGAGGAAAAAAAGACCGCTCACGACGAGGGACCCACCGACGACGCTCTTGCACGTGACCGAGATGCTGTTGCCCCCGCGCGAGTAGATTGTCGTCTGGTAGTACGTCAAGGATGTGACAAGGACAGCGTGGAGGGCAAAGAAGACATCGTTCACTTGAACAGCGTTGCGGTGGCCGTCGTGCAGCTTCATGTATTCGGCTTGGACGGCATCACTCCAAAAGAACGCGCAATTGAAGATCGCGTAGCAGACGAACCCGAGGATGTTGTACACCAAAAAGTCCAAGGAGAGACCCACGACGCTCTGGCGGCGCCAGTTGAGAAACACTTGCGGCCAAAAGCTCACGCTCCAGCACGCAAAGTAGATCCACCCGACGATCGACGAGATGCGGTTGTACGGGGCGGGGATGTTGTCGGTTGCGTCCGTGGCGAAGCCCAGGCCCAAGCCCGTGACGGTAATCACGGCGAGGCCGACGGCGAGCCCATTGGTCTCAATCCAGTCAACGGTCTTGTGAAGCGTATCGGTGTTCTCAGGCGACGGCGGCGGCATGACTTGGGGGAACGGGGCAAATGTCGATCTGCGGCCCAAGTTCTCGTTGAAGCTCGATGGAAGGGTGGGTTCCCAGCCAATCAGAAGCCGCCATCAAGATCGGTCATTCTTCGATCAACCAGATGGCAGCGAGACTCTCCTCGCTCCCATACTCTCATTTGGAATTAGTAGAAGAGAGCGAGTCAATGTCGTGGCCGAACACAGAGAGTCATTCGGGAGAGTCTTGAACTGCAGGCCACTCGCAGGCACTCGTTTCCTTCGCCGGCCTTCGGTGGAAGCAGCATGCAGGAAGACCCGAGCACCCACCCGTTGGGTCATCAAGGGAAGCGTGGGTGCGTCGCTGGAGCGTCATGCACCTCCCGCCTTCAAAAGCGGCGGGGTGCCAGTGATGGCCGTCAACAGCTGAATGTGTGCGTTTGCTCGAACTCGTTGCCCAGTTGCGCAAGCCCATGATGAAGTGTTCGGGGTCCCACTACATTTTGAAGCCCAGCGTGTTCGTATTCTGGAGCAACTCCACGGGAGTTCAATGCCCCAAGCTCACTCGAAATCATCGCACGATGCTGACGAGGAATTTCAGCACCACACAACGGATTATTCTTTCCAATAAATAACGCCACACAAGTTGCGAAGACCGAGGTCAAATCCATTGAGGGAAGGATCGTGTTGTAGCGAATTGGACACCGAGTAAAAGCCGATAGAATCATGTATTAGTGCGAGATGACGGTGTCAGTGCTGGCGCTTGGAGAACGCTTCGTAGTCCTTCTCTTTCGTGATCGGATTGGGCTTGAGGTGTGCAAACGCATCGCGGTGGGTCCGGAAGCTCTGCGCCTGCTCGGCCGAGTGGTGGTCGAGTGTCTGCATGCGCTTCTCCTTGACCAGCATCACATCCGGGTTCGACGAGAGGTAGCGGGCGCCGGCAAAGGCCGCCATGCCACCCGCGAACGAGAGGATGCCGATGATGGGGTACGTGGCAGGATCAGAGAGCCACGCCTTGGCGGCCGAACGAGTGACTTTGGCGGACATTGTGGCAATGGTGGAGATGGGAAATTCAAAAATGAGACTGAAGTGAGGCCGACGTGGTGCCACGATGAACGATGGAGGAGAAAAAGACACGCACCAACGGCGTCGAGGGAGGTGAGTGTCTGAGGATACATCTAGACGGAGCTGGATTGGCAGTCA